>CM065917.1:40519107-40701607 GCA_033439105.1 Magallana nippona | reverse complement strand
GGTAAAACTAGTACCCGCTAATGCAACCTGTAGACCTGTGTTGTGTACGTAACTTCAGACAAAGATCATTTAATTGTAACATATTGCATGTATTTTCATAACTTTATTCTTTAAAACCCCTTGCTCAATTTTATTAGGTAATTAACCATGTAAAGCACAATTCTCAGCTTTAAGGTGGTATGGGACACCCACATATTGTGATGTGCTCCTTATTGAACGAAACATTAAATAAAGTGTATAAAATATAATATTTTCCCCCAAAATAATGTTACCTAACAGTTAGGCCTAAGAAAAAAAATTGTGTGTTTAGGGTAACAATGATGAAAAAATTAGGTTAGGTAGGTAGGGATTTTTTTTTAATTTTATCATATTTTTTCTGCATGAGGGCACAAATACAAATATAAAATCCTAAGAATGTTTGTTTGTGTCATATCTAAAAACGGGTTTTTAATGGAAATAATATGAAGATCACAAACAGATGCAAACAGATCAACCCCAAATTGTACATAAAGGCAGTATGTGTATTATTGGATGTGAACTCATCATTTATGAAAATTATAATTTTTAAAAAGTACCGGAAATTGCATGTGGCCTTTTTGACTAAAACTGGTACAAGAGAGTGTTATTTAGAGGCTAACACTTGGTGCGGGTATTACTGTCTAATGACAGCATCTAGTTTCTTTTGACTTTAGATTGATTTAACTTTAGCGTTGATTTTTTTGCTTTATTGATGTTCCAACTCATTGCATTATTTGTCATGAAAGTCAAATGTTAAATTGAACGACTTCGTTAGCTTAACAACAGTTTAAAAAGGCTGAATCCGTTTGTTCAATGTAGTCGTCGTATGATAAAAAAACGTGTTTGATTAATTTTAAGCACATAGTCAAGGTTCAATCTTACTGTTAAAGAAATTGTTTTGGAAACGTTACCGGGTCGACTAATGAAAATATTTAATTTTCTCTTTTTTTTTCATTTCGACCTATGACATTCTAAGAAAAAAAGGAAGTACTACCAAACTTGTTTATATATTTTATAAAGATGTTTAGTTACATCAATCATACTTACACAGAGGGTTGATCTGTACTGGATCACTCCTGTCAGACTCTAGACCTTCTTCTGTCGCTGTACACGAGTACCTATGATACTTGTGTTCCCTAGTTACATACAAGCTTAGAGTATCTCTGGTTTCTCTATCCATCTTTGTGTCGTTAACAAACCAGGTGTAGGACAAGGTGACGAGCTTTGAGTAGTAGTCAGGGGCTGAGGTGGATTGACTGGAACACGTCAGTGTTATGTATTTTTTGACATCAACGTTAAGGTTTCCTGTTACATTCGGCCTTGAGGGTTTGCCTAAAATCACTAAAAAAACTCAGAAACACAATTTTAACACATAACATAAGAGGCAAATTCCAGTATATAAAGACCAGTTGGAAAAAATATCTATATTTTATGCATTTTCCTAAAATATTTCTCAAATTGATTTCAAGTTATGATGTGTAGGGGTTTCAACTCAGGAGAAAATTAAAGTATATAATTTGATTGATATAAATGTAAAATAAATAGAAATTGTTAGTACTGAAAAATTTCTTTAAGTTACTTTTAAGCTTTTCTAAGCCATTTTTACGCTTTCTATAAGCCACCTTTAAGCACCTTTAAGCAGAATATATAGGTAAAAGATGGCTTAAATCGTGTTTAGTTTACCTTTAAGCACATTCAACCTACCTTTAAATGAACTTAAAGATGGTCATTCATCCTTTGATTCTGATCTATCATGTATGTTTACAGTATAAACAAAATTAATCTTTTAAATTAACTTCCCTTAAACAGTAAAATGCTGCTACACACGTAACTCATCTACCATGCATTTCTTTAATATTTTGCATTTTAAATCTATCGGACATCTGTATTAATGTGAAAATAGGTTTATAATTGTTATACTTGACATTGTGCACTTTGAGATTTTATATGTGAGAATGCAAAACAAATGATATAAACATAAAGTGGCAACTTACCGATAACAATCAGTACAACACCTCCACCTGACCATGCGGCATCAGCAAACGTTCCACCATTGTAATACCCAGCGTCATCCAGAGTTATGCCCCTTATCTCAAACATGATGTTGGTAGAATTAAACGGTCTGGTGAGGTATGTGTACTTTGTCGACATCGTATCTCCAGAATAACTCACTCCACTGCTACTAATACTGAGTATAGTTCTGTTTTCTCTATAATTTTGGTAAACTTTGTATTTTCCAACAAGTGGAAAGAACGCCGCCGTCCATGATAGATTCACAGTGTCTCCTATCTTGGATTTAGTTTTTACGACTACAATAAAGACGTTTATAAAGTACCGTTTATTTTAATGATAATAAAAAAATAAACAAATTGTCCTGCAAATGAAATTAAAGCAATTGCTGAAACATTATTTTGTTAATGTTGTTTTATTTTCATGATGATATTATACTGAAATCACTATAACTTCTTTAGGACATGTATTCGCTCTCTTCCAAGTAATACAAAATATGTACAAATTAATACATAATTGAAAATTAGTATATAACATAAATCCTATTACAATTGAAACCGTATCTAAAAACTTAAAGTATATTTAACACAATATTTCACTCATCCCTGGTATCTGTTTTGACATAAATAGAGCGCTTACAAGACGATACTGTTGCTATCAGAAATAAACTCAATGTCTACCCAAGTTGTATGAGTATAACTTGGGTAGATATAGAGTTCATTTCTTATAATTCAATTTTCTGTAATTTACAGTACAAATTGAGTTCGTTTTATTTTAAAAAATGATATTAATTTAAATATAAATTTCAGTTTAAAATTCAAATGTAACGTCAAGCAGATTATCACGTTTTTTACTTGTTGCACTTTGACGTGTCTTGTAACGTGCAAACCAGGTTATGCAAATTTAACTAAATTTTTCTATCCAATAAAATGCCGCGTTACAACTAGAATTAAATTGTTTCCTTTTTTAAAAAAATGGACATACTGCCATATATTTATTTACCTCTTGAAGCTTCTTATTTATATTATATTAAGATGATACTCGTCCTATATCATATATTAGTGAGCAATGAATCTTGTATGTCGTTAAATATATTTATTAAAGATAATTTTACATTAACCAGTACACTGACTACGTGTTTTGTTGAATTAACGTATAAAAATGCGACTTTGGTAAATTAATACATTTAATACCCTGATTTTATGTCAAGCAAAATATAATGTTCACCACTAACATTTGATAAACTGTATCTCATTATTCAACTATTAAAAATTTAAAAAAATAATAATAAATGCCGTTGTAAGATTAGCGTATGGCAAACACAGTTGATTTAAAGTAAAAGATTTAAATGCCAATTGAATCTTACAAGATGACGACCTTCTTAAATACGATCTGTCTGGTCTGGTGTTCTGTCTCTAGTAATGCTTAAATTCGATCAACTTTAACTTATTATTGAACTATAAAAAATTTAGAAGAAAAAAAAATAAATACCGTTGCACGTTGCGCGAATTACACGCACATCTGGTGTAAGATAATACACTGAAATACTGATAGAATCAAACAAAATGGCGTCCTTCACTATGTATTGTGGAATTGTTATACGATCCCTGGGGTCTTTTGTTGTGTCTTTAGTAATGTCAACATCGTATGATGAAGAGTTTCCTGACGAAGGCCATGTAAATATCACATTGCCTGACATTAATTTTGTTGATATTTCCTTGGCTACAAAACAAATGAAATTGATAATATTATTGACATTGCCTATTTGTATACCTTTAAATTATAGTAATACTCCTCAATTGATATTACTGACGTTACCGCGCATTGTATTATACAGTTCAACGAAGATTTAAACATAACTAAATCTGCAATTACAAAAACTTGTGTCATTTACTGCTACCGTTTCACATATAGCTCATTTAAATGCATTTGGATGACATCGAGTCAATAAAACATGTATTGCCAACGATTGTTACGATACATTATTATGTTCATTATTCTATGCTATAATTATTTTTCTAACCTTGAACCATAAACGAAAATCCACATATGATAGGACACAAAGTTATAATAAGCATCGTTTTTAAAAATATTCAACGTTAAAAAAAAGTTAATTCGACACACCTATCACACACACTGAACATTAACTATGTAAGTTTATTTAGGAGATGAATAATAATTAACTGACAGAATAAAACTTCTTCCTTTCTACTAAATGCCCGCCAGTTTGTACTGGGATTCTGATGATTGTTACGATACATTACTACGTTCATTATTAAGGTCTTTTTTTTTTGTTTGGTTTCTTTTTCCCTATTATTTTTTTTCTTCCAAATTTTGTGTACGCGATTTCTCCAAAACTACTTACTGCGCCGATTTACATGAAACATTCAGATCTAATAGATAATGGTCTGAACCTTATTGCAATTTTTTTTAACCGTTACTTCCGGTTTTGAGATATTAACAATTTAACGATTTTCAGAGGGTCGGCTTGTCCAGGGGTAAACTCCTAAACGATCTAAGATATTGAGTTCGAAATTTCAGGGACTGTAGACAAAAGGTTGTTGATCTGACATGTGGTATATATATTTTCCTGTGGCCAAAAGCGCTGAAGCTCGCCCGAGCTCGAAAATTACGGTTAAAAAAGCGTCATGAATTTTCGTGGATTTTATTCGATATCTTTTTCTCGATAGTATTTTGGTAAAACATGTAGAACAAAAAAACTTCATTAAGTCAAGAGCTTTCATTTGACATCAAGTAAAAGGGGCTGGCCTTGTAAATTAGGGACCTATACGTGGCAACCTTTAACTCCTTTGTTACGTAATTAGGGATTTTAAGGGTTCAGAAGTCAGAACTTTTGATCTCCAATATCTCAAAATGGAGGAAAATTATTAAAAGCAATATTGAATAGAAGATGCTAAAAATAATATGCCGAACAATATGCAACCATTATTTCTTTGTTATTCGGTCCCTAAAAGGCGTTACAGGGTCTGCCCCTAAAACGATCTTTTCCATATATCTTGAGAATGGTACATAATTTTTAAACACTCGTTGAACAAAATGTGTTTAAAAAGTCAAGAGCTTTCATTTGACATCAAGAAAAAGGGGCTGGTCCTTCAAATTAGGGGCCGAGAGGGCTTTAAAGTCTTTAAATGATAACTTTTAACTGTGAAATCTTTTGTAATACGTTATTAAAGCAATTATGTTCATCATAACGTTGTTGACCTATACATGGCAATCGTTTACTTCTTTGTTACGTAATTAGGGATTTTAAGGGTTCGGAAGTCTGAAATATTGATCTTCAATATCTCAAAATGGGGGAAAATTTTGTGAAGCAATATTGAACAGAAGATGCTCAAAATATTGAGCTCAACAAAATGCGACCATCATTTCTTTGTTATGCGGTCCTTAAAAGGAGTTACAGGGTCGGCCCCTTAAACGACCTTTTCCAGATATCTCGAGAACGGTACACAAATTCTAAACACTTGTTGAGCAAAATGTGTTTGAAACGTCAAGAAAGAAAAAGGGGCTGCACATTCAAATTAAGGGCCGAGAGGGCTTTAAAGTCTTTGAATAATAACATTTAAGTGTGAAATATTTTGTAAAACGTTATAGAAGCAATTATGTTTATCATAACGTTGTTGACCAATACATGGCAACCTTTGACTCCTTTGTTACGTAATTAGGGATTTTAAGGGGCCAGAAGTCCGAAATTTTGATCTTCAATATTTCTAAATAGAGGACAATTCTGAAAAGCAATATTGAACAAAAGAAGTTAAAAAGATATGCTTAACAATCTACAACAATATATTGTTTGTAACCTGGACCCTAGGAGGAGTTATAAAATCGGTTTCTGAATTTTTTTTTCCCCAGATATCTCAAAAACGGTAACTATTTTTTAAATACTTATTACACAAAAATACCTGTTAATTGAAATGAGGAAAAGGAACTGATTCCTCAAATAAGGGACCCAGAGGGGTATTTACTCTTTCATCCATAGCTCTTTAGATCCCGTTCCCATTTCCAGGAATGTTCCGTTAACGAAGATTAAGGGCAAGGTCATTCCGTCTTCAAAAAATCGGACGGAAGACCTCCTCGTTGCTCGCAACGAGATCGTGTCTAGTTCTATGGTATAATAATTTTTCTAGCCTTGAACCATATACAAAAATCCACATATGATAGGTCACAAAGTTATAATAAGCATCGTTTTTATAAATATTCAACGTTAAAAAAAAAGTTAAGTCGACACAACTATCAAACACACTGAACATTCACTATGTAAGTTTATTTAGGAGATGAATAATAATTAACTGACAGAATAAAACTTCCTCCTTTCTACTAAATGACCGCCAGTTTGTATTGGGATTCTGATGAAAACTCTTTGTGTAGTGTGAAGAGCGTATATCAAGAACGCTCTTCCTGTGTAAAGTAGTGAAACGTTTAAATTACATTATCAGGGTGATCATCATGATTTACACACATGTTCATTGCTTCATTGTGTGATCCCCTCTCTCGGTTTACTCATAGCAATGTATCTAATTTTCAATATATGTTCCATTTTCAATTTAATGAAGTTAAGTTAATGAATTCATCTTTTAAAAAAAGAAGTGTAAAACCAACAGGAAATGAAAATGGAGTGTTATATACATACGTATATTTTATAAAGCCAGACGCGCAATTGAAATAAGACAGCCGCCTAATCTGTAATTTTGTTTATGCCTTGTGTTGATATATCTATTGACAGTGTGCTATATTTAGTTGTTTTTATTTTCCTTTTACTGCTGAGTATGTTTCACCTGTAGTAATTTATGGAGATTACTATTTACAAATTTTGTCATTGTATGTAATCATGAATGTTTTAATGCAAAAGGATTACATGAAAATATGACAATAACAAACCGTAAACCATCTCAAAAATCCATAAAACGAAATACAAATTCAAAGCAGAGCAACACGGACCTCCAAAAAGATAGAGGTGGGATCAGGTGCCTAGGATGAGTGAGCATCCTCTGCTGACCGGTCGCACCAGCCGTATGCTCTTTGTCGTAATCGAGAACAAACGGAAAAGTCCGTAGACAATTAGGTGATAAATTAGTATGAAAAACGTCAGTCAGCATGCCACCAAGCGGATGATTGTATTTGCTGACAAGGTCGTTGTATCAACCATAGAACTTACGAAAAGATGACTTCAAACGAGCCTGTTGATAGTCCTGTTTTATCAGCTTGTTTGTCAGTAGCTTGCCTCGCCTTAGAAACTTTTCATACGAAGAGCATGCCCTTGCGTATCGTATTAACTGAGAGACAAAAACACCATATGCAGGTGATGAAGGTATATTGCTACATAAGTAAGGAAAGTTGACTATAGAAAAATTGAAGTCATCGCGTTTATCTTTGTTGTTAGGTTACCATCAATGTCCATTTCCAGTAAAATATCCAAATATGAAACAGATGACGCAGACTCTGTGGTATCTTTTATTTCAAGTTCACTGGGATATATCGAGTCGACGTAAGTATGGAAATAACAATTGTGAATTGATAATACGTCGTCGATATACCTGAATGTTGAGTTGAAGGCCACAGTGAGTGATTTATTTTTATTTCACGTACAAGTTTTTGAATAAATTCTGCTTCATAAGAATACAAATATAGGTCTGCTAACAATGGGGCACAATTGGTACCCACGGGGATTCCAATAGATTGTTAGAAGACTTGATTTCCAAAAACTACATAGATGTTGTCTATCAGAAACTCAAGCATCTTTTTAATGTCAACTTCAGAGTACTTGTTTGTGCAATCAGAATGGTTTTTAACAAAATAATGTTTTAGATTTCCAATGACAAGGTAAGCATTTTTACGACTTCCATTTTTATTGAAGAAACAACTGTCGATGATATCAAAAATCCTAGATTTTAATTTGTCATGGGAATGGTTGTATAAAACGTTGACAAATCGTACGTTTTGATGGTATTGATTTTGGTAAGATTTTGTAACCTTAAAGTTTCTAAGAATTCTTTAGAGTTTTTTAGTATTCACATCTGATTCACACCACTTCTGGAGTATATTGTTGTACAGTACTCTTGAAGTTTCTCCTTCACTACTGTAAGGATTTTAGTAAGGAGTAAAGAGAGAGGTTTGGTAGAACATTTACTGGAACCTGCTATATATCTCTGTTTGTAAGGACTTTTGTGAAGCTTTGGAATCCAGTACAAATAAGGTAAATCAAATTCATTTTGTTTATTAGGGATATTAAAGATACCCATAACCGATTTATGATTTTGAAGTATTTCCTGCTTGGCAAGGCTGCTATTGGTGTAAGTAGGATTGTCATGTGTAGAATCGAAACCTAGTTCTTTGAAAATGCAATTAATATAATGTGCCTTACAAATAAAGACAATGTTGTTACTTGCCTTATCAGCAGGAACCAGTACATACTGATCGTGCAATCTATCTAGTTCTTTTCTCACTCCTGCATTATTGAAAACAGAAGGATAGATGGTTTTCATATGACCTCTCAGCCGTTTAATACGAAATTTTAATATACATCTGATGCTTTTAACCCACTCTGACAAGGTATCAAGGTCTTCTTTTTCAGATTTTGCCCATCGCTTGGCGTAATCTTCAAAAGAATTCATGAATTTTGGGATGGTTGGCGGTTTGTTATTGTCACTTTTTCATTCATGATATTTATAAAAAAAATTACGACGCCATGTGAAGGATATAAGCTCCCTAAATTTTGGTCCTTTCATAATAAGTGTACAACTTTTGAAATGTAAATGATTTTGTTTAGAAAAGAAATGCGTTCTATCTGTATTGAGGTAACTTAGATGGATGCATCGACAACGTTTAACAGTTATGATACAAGTCGAGATATGTCGAGAGTGCTGTTGTGCTAAGTTTTGCACAAATTGCGACATTTATTTTTTATGTCCAAGTAAAAAACATACAACTTTTGTTGTGGTTTACATAGATGTGTTATTCCGATAGGGTTATAATTTATGCAATTCTATAGTGTTTGAGAAATCTTGAATAATTGACATAGTTATTGCTGTTTCTACCAAAGGATGTGTTATTCCGACAGGGTTATAATTTGTGCATTTCTATGGTGACTTAAATATTTTCAAGATAAGATTGGTATGATTTAGTTGCTATACTTTTTAGTAGTGTTTGTGTGTAAAAATAAAAAAAAAATAAAAAAAAGTTTTCAAGTTAAGATAATGACCATGATATTGCAGTGTAAGGATTATGTGTGAGTACATGTACTGCGCAAATCATGTACAGTGTGTAAGTGATAAAAGTAATTTTTCGGGTGACATGATCATTTTCTTTTCAGTTATGTTTATTGTTTACTTGCATGACATGAGTTTGTTTTGTGTTTTTATATGGTGTGTAATGTTAATATTTTTTATGTTTTGTGCAGTACGATATAATTGTCTTTATCATTTTTTTGATATCTAAAATCGAATGTCAATTTTTTTTTCGGTGCGGATGTTATATACATACGTATATTTGATTGATAAAGACAACTTTGTAATATATTTCTTTCATCTCGAATTAACTCTTCTTTTGTAAACTGATTGGGTTTTATGTTTGAAATTTCATTTGTTTGATCATTGCAGAAATACATTGCCGCATCTGTTTGTGATCTCTCATGTTGACATCTCCCTCCTCTCCCCTATCCCTTTCTCACAGTGATCCCCTGTTTATTGCCATTTGTTTATGTTCGTTTATCTGATTGATGGTCAGATCTTAGACTGGTGTGTCTTTGAATTTATTATGGTAATTCCACCTGCTCTGAGAATTTATGTCTTTAAGCGTTTCCCAAATTTCGGTTCCATCATAAAGTTATTTGATTGGTCCTTTAGAGAAAAAGGGGAGGAATTGTCAATGATGAGACATGCAGGCTTGATGATAATTTGAAACTCTCACTTTGGATTTCTTTTTAAAATGATGTTTGTTTAATTGTGATTTTGGACTTTAATAAATTCTAAATTTTCAAACGGGATATTTTTGGCGTAGAACCGACGGGAAATGAAAATCGAGTACGCATTTTGTTATCGCAATAAAAACCAATTGGTTTCAGTCTTTTATCTATCTTTTAGAATTACCTCAGATTGTAAATTTCGATGGTTGCAGTACAGAAACAACCATCATATATTAACCACAAACTGTTTTGTGTATAAAATTGGTAGAATAGATTCTATTACATTTAGTTTCTGTGAAAATGTTGAGGAAAGAATATATCACCTGTTCAAAGGTGCAACCACTACTAGCACAATTTGTTAGAGTTTGCAGTTTGAATACAATTTGAGAATAAGTCGTTCCTTTTTGGTAATATAGAAAGTGGCGTGAAGTCAAAAGTGTTCATTATACTGCTCATTATAACAAATTGCATATACATATACAGTAGTAGATGCCAGAAAATTCAATTGATAGTAAATAACAAAGTTAAATTCTTCAAAACATTTATAGAAAATATTTCACTTTTACTGTTAATAGAAAGGAAGTGAGATGAATAGATTCAATACAGACTGTGTAAAATAAATCCCTTTCATTAACTCACACTGGACCTCATTCCTCTCTCTCTCTCTCTCTCTCTCTCTCTCTCTCTCTCTCTCTCTCTCTCTCTCTCTCTCTCTCTCTCTCAAAAGAAAATGAAATGTAATTTATATTTCTCTTAGTACATGTAGTGTATTTTAATGCAGCTCAAGAAGATGTCACTTTAATCCAGCCGGATGTGAATGTGTTCTTGCAGGGAAGTGCTCGCACAGTTTAGACATACATGTACCGACTATAAATGCAGGAAAACGAGCAGCATTACATATGTTAAGCCAGACTAAGATGAAATACAGTTATATTTTTACTGTGCTTCTTGTGGGTTCTTTAGAAATATTTTCTCCTTCATAGTAACTGTACTTGTAGCTGTGCATAAATGAAAACAAAACTTATCAAAATAACAATGGTTCTTATTGCGGGACAGTTATTGTTTCTTTACTTCCGTATTTCCGTGATGAAGATGATGAAAATTAATTCCCTTTACCCAATATGCTAAGTAAGTAATATATTAGCTTGATTAGGATATGTTAACATAATTTAACAAACATGCATGTACTACAGAAACAAGCTTGACTAAGATATGTTTGCTTAATAAACAAACACATGTACTACCCACTAGCTGTGACAATTGCTTCAGTGATTTGTTCGGTTTTATAGTTATTACACTCGAATTTTTTCCGTAATCATATCGGGTATCAATCCTATAATATCGTGAATCAATCTGACGTATCGTACTTGTAATCTGATCTTTTGTTCGTTATTTCTCGCGGGTACGATAAGGCAACTCTGAGTTTGATGATCGTCGATATCATGGTCATTTTAAATCTTGTTTATTTTTATAAAAACAGTGCTGAATATAAATATCAAGTGAATGTGTTCACCAAGATATTATATTTCTTCTTTGGAATCGAGTCGATCTTTGAAGCTGTCGTGCCATGGTATCACATGACAGTTAAAAATAGATCAATATTTTACCTCAACAAAAAATCAAAAAGTGTAACACTACCCCGAAGTTCATTTGTATGTATAATAAAATAATTCGATCGGCAATTCAATCATGTTGATTGGTATTACTGCTAGAATCCTATTGCTAATCGCATAAAATAAATTTTGTCATTATTTATCGGAAACCCCCTCAACTTTTTCAATTTCATTGAAAATACTACGTATTTTTCAATTATAACAACGAAGCAAAGGATTCTAGCAGCACTTTTCAAGTAGTTTAGGTCATATGCTTTTGATATTTGCCAAATTCATCTTTCATCATATTCGGGGTAGTGTTACACTTTTGCCTTTTTTGTACACACTGACAGAGGAAAGGCCGGTCAAGCCATATAAATGTCTATCTGCTTACCTTATAACACTCGCTGGTAAAACAAAATATCCATGCCCGTATTATCCTGATTATATCCTAACTGACAATCATCTAAATCTTGGGTATCTGTATTAAATATGTCTTATTTCGGCATTGTTTACACTGCATTCCGATGATTTGTCTCCCGACATTGATCTTCTCTATTAAACATGCTTGTGACGTCATCAATGTTAATTATACGTAATACAGAGAAACTGAAGATATATTCAGTTAGAAGAGTTTCTAGTGACTTTTTACGCCTGCAGTTTTTATAATTTGGACCAGAGATAAAGTTAAAATTGACATGTTTCAGAGTAAAATATGACATCATGCTGCTTATTGTGACGTCATATCGATCAGAGGAATTTTTACGCAATCGATCGCTGAGAGTTGCCTTATCATACCCGCGCTATTATACGTGCGTTAATCCATTCATATAGTTAATCCTGTAAAATAAATACAGGTAATATTATTATACTCATTTCAATAAGTTTATCTAACGTGTTATCTGATTGGTTCTAGACAATCACGTGTCAATGCAATTAAACTTCATACAGTCCTGTATTTCCCGGTTATTGTCATATTTTTCATCATATCCGATCCCTTAGAAAACCACGTGATATTTTCAATCCATTCGTATGAAAAATCCTAAGGATGAGCATACAATGTAACCAAACGATTAATTAAAAAAAAAACCTTTTAGATGCCTTCTAAATAAGAAAACTAACATATAATGAAACATGTTAATATTTACTAGCTTATTGCATTACAATAGTTTAAAAACGATTAGAGCCTGATGCATACTACATTATCACCTGTCGTCAGGTATAGTAAATAATTTAATGCATGACTATGAGGGAGATATGAAGATTTTTTCCACCAGAAAAATCATATTTCCCTTGAGCGTTGCCTTCGGGGAATATGATTTTCCCTGTTGGAATAAATCTTCATATCTCACTCACAATCATGCAATAAATGTTGTGGGTACAGTATTTATAGATCAATAATAATTGTCATGTTTACACAGTATATATTGAAAAACAAATATAATATCTCACCTTGAATTTGTAGTCCAACAGAAATAATCAATGAAATAAATAACATAATCGTTGTTTTCTACATCAATGATACCCAGAACAATAAGGACAAAAACTCACCAACACATATTTATAGAAATAGGGAAGCTTTTAATTGTTGTAAAGATTGCGAGAAGGAAGTGGAGACGAGTCGGTCATGTGCTTAGAAAATACCAGCACGATATTACAAGAGGACGGCTGATGTCAAAAGAAATAAAAAAGTCAGGTCGATAGCAAGTTATCAAAGAACAACATAAAGAGAGCTGAAATAGTTGATGATTAAGGATACACCAATAAAACAATAGCATATATTCTCAGGATATAGCTTTGTTAATCAAATACATAAGTAAAATATTGGCATATTTTATTATACTCTGTCTCGAGGTTTTGCTTCCACCACTTTTCTCTTGTTATTTCGATAATCATAAATACCTTTGTGCTCAAACAATGTCCATTCACTAATTTAAAAAATGTCCAGATTATTTGTTTTGAAACGCCCCCTCTACTGCTTCAGGCTTCAATACACAACCCAAAATAGAAAGTATACGGGTATTTTGCATTGCATCAGCCATGAAATAGCCAGGATGATAACGTTGAAAAATTGTGCGAGGTATTCCGAGTGAGTTCCGAATGGACAAAAGATGTAAACATTTCCCATTATAAATCTCCGTAAGAAATTTGTTTTCGTTACTATGAACTTTAATGGGTAAAAAATGATTATGTGTCAATGAAGCTATTTTGGATATTTTCTATCTTATCGATTTCAGCTATATTTCTTTCACAAGTATGTGTATTTTTAATGAAAATCATCAAAAAGTGATAGAAGCAATAAGTAAACTTGGGACAGACTATATAAAGAAATGTATTTACATGCAAAATATTCAGTGCCGCAAATGTATGAAAACATGAACTTTTTAATCTAAAATTGATGCATAATTATTCGTATACTTTTAACACTAGATATTGAATAAATTACATTAAAATGTACACAAATCCTACAATACGTTTTGAAGAAGCAAAAGCAAACTCTGATGAAAAATACAAAACATGCATTTGGAATACATTTTTTACTGTTATATAATTGGATATTGGTAATAACATATCTGTTGTGATTTAAAAGCTTAATATTGACATTTAAAAAGGGAGTGCTAGGAATTCAAAATTCAACGATCAATAAAAACCTCAAGGTAATTAATATCAACAATCAAAACTGTAGACATTTATTACTAGGAATAAAAAAAATATTAAAACATATCCATACAAGAACATTCATAATATATCAGGATACATTTTCTAAAACTGTTGAACAGTTGCCCATATAACCAGTTTCGCTTTTGTTTTCAACAGATCTAAATGTATCTTCATGTATGACTACACATTATTTACTGCCATAATTATGTTTAGGAAAAGACACAGTTAATTAAAAAAAGTATTCATAAAATACAACAAACAAAATCATAGAACACTTTTTGTGTATAAAAATCGCCAAGAAGCAATGAAATGAAGACAAATTTTATGAATACAAATAATAATAACGATATTCATACAATAATAATAATAATAATAATAATAATAATAATAATAATATTAATAATAATAATAATAATAATCATTATCATAAAAATAATCCGTTACACTGAATTCTCTTAATTTGTATGTTCAAAAAAGCGAAAATTAAATCTTGCCATTTTCGACACGTTTTTTTAATAATAACATATATAATTCAAAAACAAAACCGAAAAAAATCTCATCAAGACGAAACAATCAGCGTATACTCATAGATTAAAACTAAGAAAACAAAACAAAAAATCAAAAACAGATAAAAAATATATTTGGATAATAATATTATGCATTTAAAAAAACATTCTATGAAGAGATCTGATGTTTTATAAACAAGCCCTGGTTTCTGCCATTCAATATCAAATTACGGAATGTTAAAATTGCATTACAATAAAACCCCAAAAAGTAGTAAAGTATTTTAAGCTGCATTTTTGAAAGTTAAGTTTGTTATCAAAATTGATGTTTCTGCGTATATCTCAACCCCTAAGAGTAAATGAAATGAAAAAAAAAAATCGGTTAATCAAATCGTCATTTTCTGGTCAAGGAATGTCTGACAAATGAATATGGTACATTACTACATCTATGTAAGTTTGTTCCTATCAGAGCTTTATCATAGTCTTAACCACAAAAAAATGAATAACATAATGCTGTTAGTCATTAAAGTAGTCAATAAATTTAAAAAAAAAATAAAAATAAAAATCTGACATAACAATTAAAGCTCTTATTATTTTGACTTTGTTTATATCCAGTATGGAGGAGATCACAATTTGAAAAAAAAGAAAGGTCTGAAATGTTAAATCTCTTTGTCTATGCAGGCATAAACATATTGGCTTCAATGATTTTGCTGAAACTAATAAAATCTTGTACCGTAGATAGAGCCGGAATACATTTGCAAAGTTATAAAATATTAACAAGCGTAAAACGAGATATAAAACATCAGTTCGATGAGTAGAATACCCAATCCTAAGATATATATATATATATATATATATATATATATATATATATATATATATATATATATATATATATATATATATATATATATATATACCTTTTTCGTGTATTACACCCTTTATCAGCCCAAGCCAAAGAGCCGAAAAATATGGTAGCCTACTATTTTTTTCACATGTATATAGTTAGACAGAGCACAATTTTCTCAAATACTCGAACACACAGCAAGCTGTTATCATATATTGATATACACTTATCTATATACACTTATCTCTATATACACACAGTACACAACAAATATTCTTAGGAAACAGAAGAAAATTACAACCTATCTTCTTATTGTGTAAATTAAATATTTATGCAGAAAAGCGATAACTCCATGATGACCATCTAATTTTTTAAGTTTTCAGTAGTAAACAGTTTCATTTCAATATTATTGTCAGTTTGTAAGTAAGGCACTAGCGTTGCAAACTATAATTTTATGTCTTTCTCGACTTTAAAATAAAAAATTCTTTACTAATAATATGTTTTACGGTGCTACCGTTGTGGCGAGCGCAGCAAGAATTGCACATACCTTGCATCATTGTCATCTTAGTGATATTTTGACAGTTATCCACTAACAACAAAGAATTTTTGAGAGAGACAGAGACAGAGAATGAGAGAGAAAGAGAGAGAGAGAGAATTATATATTATATTTCTAAGTTTAAAAAGATTCTTACAAAATACATAGACTTGCTTCCCCTAAAACTGTAATGAAATGAAATGGTCAAAAGTGTAAAGTGTAAATACAGTATTATTTTTCTTTTGTACCTTCTTGTTATCTGACTTTTATTTTTTTTTTTCTGGTTCATATATTTTTTTTTACTGAAATTTGTTTATTTTGGCATACGTTGTATCTGTGCCCCGTCCTAGTTTGTAGGTGTGTAATTTCCCATTTTCCAATTTAATGGTTTGACAATGTGCAATATATGCATAGATTTTTTAACGGTTTATTTTTTCTCTTTATTCTTTATTATTTAGTTCAAAATGACTTCTTTTTAATTTTTATTTCCTCCCTACTTATATACTTACTGTTCATGCACGCAAAATTAGCTTAACTCTTGCTTGTATACATAATTATATAATCTCTCTATCAAAATAAAAAAAAAAAAACACACACAAAATTCCCCACAAATCATCTCAGGCAGGTATCGAGGTTTATACTGAAATAGTAATATAGTACACGCATTACAGATGTTTGATCCGCATCGATATTTATCGCGGGAAATCTACTGCGAGATCACTGTGACGTCACACGTTCAAATCTATATTCATTTTTTACGTATCTCGAAACGAAAGAATGGAAGCATTTAAAAAATCTCTTGGGTATCACCAAAGCTTGTGCGCTACTCAAAACATGTCTTCAAACCTCAAGGCACCGTAAATTATTACGAGTTAAATGTTAGCCAATTTTGGCATAGCACCACGGAATAAAACATTAGAGAGCATTATGGGACGTACACATTTTTTTTTCTTGATGAATCTGTAGGTTTAGCTCGTTCTTTTTCCCGCGCACACTGGTTCTTAGAACTCGCTTCGCTCGCCGCGGCTGGGCGCTGGCGAGCTGCGCTCGCTATAATAATCATATTTAATACATGATTTATTCTAGATAACCTAATATTTTAGTACAGTATAGATATTAAATAGTATTCTATTATATTATCTTATTTATCTCATACGTGTGGTGTATACTACCCGTGTGATAAACCTTTGCTTTATCAAACGGGTGATGCTTTATCAAATACTTCCGGTCCGAACTATTTTTGACACAGCCCCTCGCTTCAACACTTCAGGACCTATTTTCGAATACTTTCTAGTATTTTCCATATAACTATATCTACTACCAAAAATTGATTTAAAATGGATTTTGTCGAAGATTTAAATTACAAATATAAAGGAAAACACATAACTGTGAAGTTTATAAAACTGCAAATCACGTTAGCTATCAAGGAGTTCATTCTGACGACGCAATGCAAACAGAACGTATTGGTTGTGTTTCTATACAAGAACTTACCGAAATAATGTCTCCAAAGACTTTTATTTCACCAGCAGTAAGCATCCTAATTCAATATTTTCAACTTCGAATCATTTGGCTGGTGTTCGTATTATAAAACATCAACAACTGTTCCTCGTTCGAGTCAATTCAAACTAACGAGCATTCGCAACTTTGTGTATGTCAACAAAGTTGATTATTCAAGTCTTCTGATCAGTATTTCCATTTAATTAAGTGATTAAGCTCTAAGAAAAATTATTTACAGATAAACAGTTATTTCAAGGTTTATTTCAGTGAAACTTTACATTAAAACAGTTATATTTATCTCCGAAATGACGTACTAAATTGTATTGCGCAAGGTCACAACAACCGCATAACATAACGTTGCATCATCGTTTAATCTTTGAAAAAAATCAATTCGGGTCATATTAGGGGCTGTCTCAAAAGCTTCATGATATAAATGAAATTGTATGAGATAAATAGAACATCTATAATTGTGTGATTTTATATTTGCTTTATCCAACTCCTTGAAATGGTTATATTCGCTCGGCAAGCCTCGCGAATATATACACCATTTCAACTCGTTGGATAAAGCAAATATAAAATCACACAATATAGATATCCTCTATTTATTACATACTTTGTATATTCACATAATATGTAAACGGTGTGACCGTTGGACCGAGCGCAGATTTAACAAAATGCAGTTTGATTTTTCTGTAGAACAAAATGTATTTGAAACCCACACAGTAGGATCTGCCCGTCTACTAAAATCATAAGCCAAAGTTAAACTAAACGTCGCGTGCTCAGTCTACATTGTGACGTCATGTTTCATACATGTACGTAAAACGTGAAAGTTATGTCTACGGAAATTGCCTAAGAAAAATTCCTGATTCCGAGAATTTAATATTTCTTCTTTCAATGCTTATATATTTTGTAAATTCATAATTTTTCTATTTATACTTTATTCAGTGTCTAAAAGATCGATTCATTGATATTAATGTGTTTTCTTTCCCACTTAGAATTTGATAAGACATACGTTAAACTAGTCTTATTTGATGAATAAGGCAATGTTGAAACTTAAATGGTTTGCAAAATCAATCATTTTCATTTAGATAATTTTCCATTGAAAAATTGGAAAGATTTTAATAGAGTTATTGTACAATAAACATAAAAAAGCGCCACCCAATGAATGAGTTAACTTTGTATAAAAAATGGCAACCAATATGGAAGACATTTTTTCAGCCCCTACTACCCATGATTCAACTTCTATTTCCCCCTGATTTTCTTATATATACGTGTTACCATTAAGTCTCACAGAGACAAGCGGGCTTCGCCCGACTCTCACTGCGCTTGGTATTAAAGGCATGTTATAAGCCTATAATATGTAAACGATGTGACCGTTGGACCGATCGCAGATTTAACACAGTGCAGTTTGATTTTTGTACAACAATTTATTTGAAACGCACACAGAATGATCCGCCTACTCAAATCATTAGCCAAAGTTAAACTAAACGTCGCGTGCTCAGTCTACATTATGACGTACAAGTTTTGTCTTCGGAAATAGGCGAAGAGAGTTACGTGATTCCGGCATAAATTTATTTTTTCTTTCATTGTTTATCAATTGAATTCATATGTCAACTACCGGTAATAAAATTGAATACCTTATTCAGTATCTAAAAGATAAGTTCCTTGATGTTAATGCTTTTATTTTTCATCTGATAATTTGAAAATACATACGTATAACTAGTCGTGTTTCTTGATTGAAGTACAATTGAAACTTTTCTGGTTTTTACGTTATTTTTTTTTAATTTAAATTACCTTCAATTGAAACATTGGGAAATTTTTAATCGGGTTTAGGGGCCATAAACATCGATAAGTGCCAGTCAATCAATGATAGAACTTTTAAAAAACAAAATGGCGGCCAATATTGCAGCGCCCAGGGCTGGAAGAATTTTTATAGCTCGTAGTACCCCTGATTCAACTCTAATTTTTCACTGATTTTCCTATATATATATCTTAACATTAGTCCTCGCTTCGCGAGAGGGGCTTCGTCCGCTCCTCGCTGTGCTCGGCATTAAACGAAAATGTAAAATCACCTGAATTATGTCATAAGTTGTTTTATTAGTATGGGTCACTGCCTTAAATTTCAACCTAATTTTAAAAAGGAAAAAATCAGAGGAGTTCCCAGTGGGGTGCGATACGATCCCTATCAGTCCTGCAGACAGATCGATATCAGTCCTGCAGAAACACATATAAATTAGTTAAGAAAGTATGCAGTGAAACTGTTGTGTAAAGTATCGATGGAACTACACATAACACGCACCATGATCAACTACACAGCCACCCACCCCCTTCACTCCCAATGACCAGGATTTAACGTCTACATCATTGATTCCTCATTGTTCCACCAAATGTAGTTACATGTATTTCTCATCTTTCTGGACGTCAAATCGTCACAACTTAAAATCAAAATTTATTTAAATGTTTTTGATGAAGAGAAGGTCGGATACTTTGAATGAAAAATATGTTTTAGTGTTGTCGTTTGGATGGATTAACCAAAACCAATGAACGAACTCGAAACTACAATGTCAATATGCGTCTACAAAATTATATGCAATTTGGATCCGTCTTTATCTTATTCATTACATTAATATTACATTTAAAATCAATAGACAATAATCCGAATGCCTACAATCAATTGGACATCATTTAACAAAAACGGTCTAGAACATGTTAAATATCGTTGTAGTAGACTAAAGTCATGTATCATATATTTTGTTAGACTTCTAAACTGAACAAAATTCTATATTTGCCACTTATAGGAAAATAAGTTCAAAATAATATATATTTATTTACCGCAGTTGCATAATTAAATCCATGTCCAAATATAAGCTTACTGCGATTAAATTTAATTTATAGCTTGTGACAGAGGGTCGTATGGTTTTGAATGCAGTGAAACATGTGGACACTGTCGTAACGTATACCAGTGTTCCAACATCAATGGAACGTGTTTGACTGGATGTGATGCTGGTTATCATGGGAACTTGTGTAACACTCGTGAGTGGAACTTTTTCTTCCAAAATGTTTTGTTTGCCTGTAAACATTTAAAGTAAATAGTTAAATTGTATTCATCTTTTTTTTTCTCGTTCATGATGTACAAGATTTAAATCAGTTAACCATATATAAGATTCATACATTGACGGATGAACTAATTATATGTAGATGCACTTTTTTTCTGAAATCAGTTCTGGAAAATAATCTTCAATATATTGTTATAGTTATTGTATCTATTATTAATTGATTATCATTATGTTGAACACATTTTTTCCACGTTTCGGATCAAATTACTGTAAACAGTTGTAATAAAACACCGTAGAACCATTGTTTCTCACATTTATGTTCTTTGTATTATATATTTACACAGAATAGATTTGAGCGTTTAAATTTCAATTTTAAATAATAAATAATGAACACAATGTATGATCTTTATTGAAACAAACAGCAAAGATAAGTATAATAAATTAAATATACAAATGTATCGCATGTTTATCTCAATATACGATGGATATCACTCGTGGGATAAATTATTGATATTACACTGTGTATTCTTACGCCACGTGTCATCTTTGACTCCGACTCGGTTAGACCATGGAATGAAACTGAAACAAAATAATACAATGCCACAAGTCCAAAGTTAAAATTATAAAACGTTGTTCGCTGTTTTGTAAACTTTCTTTCATAGATTATTAAATCTCTGATAAAAAATGATATTTTTGTTTGTTTGGCTTGGAACTTTTTCTTCATGCGTAATATTTTTGACACTAAAACATGTATTGTGCGGCTTGAGAACACAAAATTGTAGAAATAACGAAGTTTAACTAGTTAACTTGGTAAAAACATGTGATAAAAAGAATCTCTCATGGTTTGTGATGGTATATGATATTTATCCAACTCGTTGTGTGTTTTCTATCCCCTCGCCAAGGCTCGGGAATAGAAAACACACAACTCGTTGGATAAAAATCATATACCATCACAAAACATGATATATCCTATATGTATCAAATGTCGGATCATTTTGCATAAACAAATTGATATGTTTCAATAGCTTGTGAAAGAGACACATATGGGGTTGACTGCAAAGAAACCTTTTTGCCTTGATGTAAACCAGTGTTCTTTTAATAATGGCACATGCTTCACTGGATGTGATGATGGTTTTAAGGGGAACCTGTGTAAAACTGGTAAGTGTATAGAACATAAACACACCTATATTTTTTCTTTAATGCAGTGAAACTGTTGTGTTAAGTGCAGCAGAAACTACACACAAATCGGATCATTGTCAAATATATCCCACATATACCCCTCCCCCGGGCCAGGAATTAGCCGCTGTGTACACTTCACATTGTTCCATCCTTGCCCATTTTACGTTATCTTTGTGGACGTCAAATCGTCACAACGTAAAATTGGAACTATGAACAGAAAGTCAGATGCTTTGGATAAAAAATGTATTACATAGTGTGGTAGTGTGGAGAGCGTAGAAAAAGCCAATGAACAAAATCGAAACTACAATTTCCAGATGCATCTATTAGTTTGATTGCAAATTTGGATCCGCTTTTTATCTTATTCATTACATTAACATTGATTTGAACTTATTTAAAAAAAAAAACGGCCAAGAACATGTTTTATATCGTTTTAGGAGAGCACAGTCATTTATCATATATTTTGTTAGACATCTAAACTGGACAAACTTTTATATTTGCAACTTATAGCAAAATGAGTTATCAAAAGTATACATTTATTCACCGCCGTTGCATTATGAAATCCATGTCCAAATATAAGTTTACTACGATTGAACTTAATTTACAGCGTGTGACAGAGGGTCGTATGGTTTTGAATGTAGTGAAACATGTGGACACTGTCGTGACGTAGACCAGTGTTCCAACATCAATGGAACGTGTTTGACTGGTTGTGATGCTGGTTATCAAGGAAAATTGTGTAAAACTCGTGAGTGGAACTTTTTCTTCCAAAATGTTTTGTTTGTTTGTACACATCTAAAGGAAATAGCGGAATCGTATTTATCTTTGTTTTTCCTCGTTGATGATTTACAAGATTTAAATCAGTTTTATAGATAACCATATACAAGTTTCATACATTGACGGATGAACTGATTATATGTAGATGCATTTTTTTTCTGAAATCACAGTTCAGGAAAATAATCTTTAGTATATTGATGTAGGAATCGTATCTATTATTACCTGTAAGATATATATCAGTACATGCTTATCATTAAGTTAAACATATCGTGACACTATATATCCGGAAATATGCGTTGTCCAACTATTGGAATAAAATTACTGTAAACAGTTCTAATAAAACACCGTAGTGTCGTTATTTCTTACACAAATAATCATTGTATTAAATGTTTACACAAAATGGATTTCTGCGTCTCAATTCCAAGTTATAATTCATAAATAAGACACTATACATTTGATCTTTATTTAAACAAACAGCAAAGATTAGTATATTTAAAAAAAATATACAAATGTATCACATGTCGGATCATTTTGCATAAACAAATTGATATGTTTCAATAGCTTGTGAAAGAGACACATATGGTGTTGACTGCAAAGAAACCCGTGGATATTGCCGTGATGTAAACCAGTGTTCTTTTAATAATGGCACATGCTTCACTGGATGTGATGATGGATTTAAGGGGAACCTGTGTAAAACTGGTAAGTGTATAGAACATAAACACACCTATATTTTTTTAATGCAGTGAAACTGTTGTGTTAAGTGTAGCAGGAACTACACACAAATCGGATCATTGTCAAATATATCCCACATATACCCCTCCCCCGGGCAAGGAATTAGCCGCTATGTACACTTCACATTGTTCCATCCTAGTCCATGTTACGTTATCCTTGTGGACGTCAAATCGCCACAACGTAAAATTGGAACTATGAACAGAAAGTCAGATGCTTTGGATAAAAAAAAATGTATTACAAAGTGTGGTAGTGTGGAGAGCGTAGAAAAAGCCAATGAACAAAATCGAAACTACAATTTCCAGATGCATCTATTAGTTTGATTGCAAATTTGGATCCGCTCTTTATTTTATTCGTTACATTAACATTGTATTTACAATCAATAGACGATAATCCGAATGCCTACATTCGATTTGAACTTATTTTAAAAAAAACGGCCATGAACATGTTTTATATCGTTATGGGAGATTACAGTCATTTATCATATATTTTGTTAGACATCTAAACTGGAAAAAATTTTATATTTGCAACTTATAGCAAAATGAGTTATCAAAAGTATACATTTATTCACCGCCGTTGCATTGTGAAATCCATGTCCAAATATAAGTTTACTCGATTGAACTTAATTTACAGCGTGTGACAGAGGGTCGTATGGTTTTGAATGTAGTGAAACATGTGGACACTGTCGTGACGTAGACCAGTGTTCCAACATCAATGGAACGTGTTTGACTGGGTGTGATGCTGGTTATCAAGGAAAATTGTGTAAAACTCGTGAGTGGAACTTATTCTTCCAAGATGTTTTGTTTGTTTGTACACATCTAAAGGAAATAGCGGAATCGTATTTATCTTTGTTTTTCCTCGTTGATGATTTACAAGATTTAAATCAGTTTTATAGATAACCATATACAAGTTTCATACATTGACGGATGAACTGATTATATGTAGATGCATTTTTTTTCTGAAATCACAGTTCAGGAAAATAATCTTTAGTATATTGATGTAGGAATCGTATCTATCATTTCCTGTAAGATATATATCAGTACATGCTTATCATTAAGTTAAACACATCGTGTCACTATAAATCCGAAAATATGCGTTGTCCAACTATTGGAATCAAATTACTGTAAACAGTTGTAATAAAACACCGTAGTGTCGTTATTTCTTACACACATAATCATTGTATTCAATGTTTACACAAAATGGATTTCTGCGTCTCAATTCCAAGCTAAAATTCATAAATAAGACACACTATATTTGATCTTTATTTAAACAAACAGCAAAGATTAGTATATTTAAAAAAAAAAAATATACAAATGTATCACATGTCGGATCATTTTGCATGAACAAATTGATATGTTTCAATAGCTTGTGCAAGAGACACATATGGTGTTGACTGCAAAGAAACCTGTGGATATTGCCGTGATATAAACCAGTGTTCTTTCAACAATGGGACTTGCTTAACTGGATGTAATGCTTGTTTTAAGGGGAACCTGTGTAAAACTGGTAAGTGTATAAACCTTTTACATTTTTTTAATGCAGTGAAACTGTTGTGTTAAGCCACGGTTAACAATCCCCCGACCTGGAGTTAGCGTCTATGTACAGCATTGACCTCACATTGTTCCATCCTTACCCATTTTACGTTATCTTTGAAGACGTCAAATCGTCACAACGTAAAATTAGAACTATGAACAGAAAGTCAGATGCTTTGGATAAAAAATGTATTACACAGTGTGCTGGTTTGGAGAACGTAGAAGTCAATGAACAAAATCGAAACTACAATATCCAGATGCATCTACTAATTTGATTGTAAATTTTGATCTGCTTTTTTCTTATTCATTACATTAACGTTGTATTTAGAATCAACAGACAATAATCCGGATACATACATTCAATTTGATATCATCTTATAAAAAGAGGTCAAGAACATGTGGAACATCGTTTTTGGAGACTGCAGTCATGGTTTTTGATTTGTTTGTTTCAAATTATGTAACTATTTTTTCTGTCCTGAAAAAAAAGGTTTAGTGTCCGGATTTTTTAAAATAATGATTTGATTAAATAATTTTGTCAATTTGGCATGTCCTGACTATTAGGGTGAGATTAACGTTATGATAAACACAATATTGTATATTATGACACTGTCGTGACGTAGACCAGTGTTCCAATATCAATGGAACATGTTTGACTGGGTGTGCTCCTGATTATCAAGGGGACCTGTGTAAATTTCGTGAGTTCATATATATAAAATATATTGCATAAAAATAGATATATGATACATGTATTGCATCGTTAAGTAGAATGATTTTGTGTATAATGATATATACTAATTACATTACATATTTGCTTATGTCAGCTTGCCCCGTTGGATACTTTGGACAAGACTGTTCTGAGACATGCATCAACAGTTACACGTGTGATGGTTGTAACGATGTCAGTAATTCATGTGATTATGGCTGCCGTCCTGGTTGGATTGGATACTTCTGTCAAAAAAGTAAACTTTTTTAACTTGCATATTTTTATTTTACTCATGAAATGATAATTAGATATCTAATAATTGATTAACAACTATCTGACTTGTTTTCAAACCGTTAAGCAGAATAATTATCTTGAAACATGACAATTAGCCGAGAAATCGTATTTTAAAATTTACGCCAAAGTAACAATAGTATAGGAATTATAAAATGTGCCAACGAATGAATACGTTTGTCATCTACTGTGTACCAATCTGTACTATTGTGAGTACATAGGAGGTCAACGATTTGTTTATAGGTTAGTGTTTACATTTCTCCTGTTGAATTAGTATAGGATTAATAAAAAAAAAACACACACACGCAAGCTAATTGTAAAGCAAATGTACATTTTTAAGAGTATCATAATCTTTGTTTGCATAAAAATAAAAATATACTCGCCATACTTCATTTGTGAAGAAGAAGGAAATTAACCGCAAGTGAATGTGAGTATGTGATGTTTTCTCTGTTCTTTGTTCAATGTACAAAATCACTATTTTAATGTATAGATGACATTCTTCTTCTTTAAAGCTTCGAGTGACTATGATTGTTCCAAACAATAATTACGTATGCGATTTACAACCCGTCATCGCGTTCATGTTTGAAGAAATTCGGTTTGCGTGAAGAAGCGTATTATAATACACCCTGTAAGTGGTCACTTTGTCTATCGAATCTATAAAGATCATATAGAGTTGGCATTTATGGAAATTATACATGTTGCGAAATTCTCACAAATCCATCAGTTTTAATGCATGTCAAGGCTACTTACATGTATACATGTATTTATACTTCAAAGTTGTTTCATTAATATTAATGAAATACTATAGGTTTGTAAGTCATATAATGTTGACGAGTTAATGCCTAAACGTAAGTATGTTTTGAAACTTTGTAAATGTATGATGATACTTTTTATCATATTTATTTGTCATGGCTTTTTTCATAATGTTAAGTATATTTAACAATTAAACTGACTATTTGTCAGAACAGGAATTGGAGGTGAGGGGAGAGGATGCCTAATAGGGTTAAATGAAGAAGACATAAAATGTTGTAAGCAAAGAGAAGTGGACATATCTTGTATGCTGCATTTTGTGCGTTATGTGAACTGTTGAAGTCTTTGTGTAACATTATTTTGTAAAAATAAAATGTTTGATTTACTTGTCTTAAGTGTAGGACTGAGTTATTACAATGTATAGGATTGTGAAAAAGGGAGTCCTAGCACTAAAAACAGCTAGGTTATTGTTGTTTTGAGAGAAAACCATAACGTGACTATAATAAACAGCCCGTAAGAAGATTCAGAGACAGGTGGTCCCAAATTAAATGCAGAGAAATGCTTACTGAAGTATAGATATCTTCTTGGTGACTTTTATCTTGTTTCTAGTGTCTTTTGTCTAGGCTACTGAAGGAAAAAAGGCCAAGGAGGTCAGAGAACATCTGGAGAAAGAGAGATAACTGAAAAGAACTGGATTAGCACAGGTGGAGAGAGGCGCAGGTTGTTGTCAGCGACCATCGTAAGTGGTGTCTTCTGACGCATGGCCTCATGCGTCTACCGGTAAATGAGTAAGTAAGAAAGTTGTGCCTTAAGTGTTTCTTGTATCTTAAGTATTCAAGTCTAACTTTTCAATTTGAAAATGGAATGCAAGGATGAAATAAAGTTAGAGGACTTAAAGTAGACAAAATGGGACGTGAACGAAAAAATAAACATACAAAGGAAGTGAGGCAGCTGGTTCTATATTTTAACAGCATCGAGTTTTTAAGGTTTTGTATTCTGTGAGTTTAACTATCCACATACAATTTCTTTCATTAAATTTATTTTTTTTGATATTGATGAAATATGTGTTTTTCGGGTTTTTTAATTTTTTTTT
The DNA here is from genome assembly GCA_033439105.1 of Magallana nippona. Lineage (NCBI taxonomy): Eukaryota > Metazoa > Mollusca > Bivalvia > Ostreida > Ostreidae > Magallana > Magallana nippona. The sequence goes on along the minus strand of CM065917.1, from coordinate 40,673,925 downwards.
TGAAATCAAATAGAACTTATCACATGGTTGTTTCAAATAATAACCGGATATAATTCTCGAAATGTCAACTGGAATAGAGACTTTGCTGCTGAATGTATTAACCGCCAGCAGATGCACCCCAATGATTTGCAGGTAGAAACTATTTTTGATGACCCGCGTTCTATACTACATTAATTGCTGTTCTATTTCTTTAAATTATATCTTGTTATGTTTTTATGTTTACCTCTCTTTTAGGAATCCCTCTTGTACCCGAGGAACTTGTGCCTTTACCTGAACACAACTACTGAACTGTAATCTTTAGCAGTTTGTAATGCAATTACAAAATATCAATGATGGTGCAATAACGTACACAATGTTTCATTTCCTAACCGGTGGGGACATTGCATTGTCTTTGACCCATCACGTTTAGTTTAAGAATAGCTGTAAATAATCTTTAAAAAAATGTTTTTTGGAGTCTTCCAATTTTTCCGACAATCTCGTAATGAAAAGAATGACTGTCCAGAATATTTTATATATGTATATAAAGCATATGATCAATATCGTTGATCTAACTATTTTCTTTATGGAAAGCACTGAAGGTGTAAATAGTGGTAGTCAGAGTAAAATATTTTACTACATGTGTTATTATGCTTAAACAAAATATCAGTTTGTGTGTATTTTGCTAAAATAACTTTTGAATTTGTACTCTGCAGTTGAGTTTGAATAAAACTGTATGAAATTAAGTATGTTCTTATAAAAATAATAAGGAGAGTTGTGAACATTCTTCAATATATTTTCGTACTAAATTATTAAAACTGTTAAGATACATGTGTAATCAGCTGTTGTGTGTGTTCATTTTACAATTAGCGGCATTGTTTGTGATGTGACGTTAGAGCTAGCGAGCAACACTACGGAAATTACCGTCTGCAAGGAAAGACGCTGTGACATTTAAGAGGATTTCGTGAACTGTGTTACCATGGGTTGTGTGTTTACTATAAACTGACCGTGAACTTGTGTTGCTCTTGTGCGCGTACCGTCTAAACAAACTGACATGTTTAATCATAACCATCAGCTCCGTCGCCAATCAGCCGAGTTATGTGAAATTTTGTTAAGATAATATATGTTTTATTTGTTAATGTAATCAAATAAATGAGATAAGAAGTTTACCGATATTTTATTTTGTGTATTTTGTAAGTGTGTCAATGTATTATATGGTAGGAGTTGCATAACTATTCGTTGATTTCTTCGATTGCATACGTTACAAGTCTTTTTTTTTTAAATTCTAGTTAATAATTTGTTATTCTAAAGGCTTGAGGACATTCTACTTGATATATTTTTAACGAATAAGGTACAGTTTCAACCAAATTTTGCCTTGTTTTTCAGTGATTTTTCATATATCACCAAAAAATGAAATGTAACATTTATTTACACAAAAATACCCATAAATTAAAACTCTCACGATAAAACTCACATTATAACTTTATTAAGTGATATTATATAAAATATATTAATTTTGTTATGGGCGACGGCTGCGGACACATTTTCCTCTTCAAAAAGCTATGAAAAAATGTGCTATTTTTCATCATTTTGACTACGTCTTAAAATATGACAAAATGTTCAAGTCATTATTCTTTTTGGAAAACTGGTTAAAGTTACTTGGTACTTTATATACACATAAATTCAAGATATTGTATGCATATTTTTTATGAGATTGAAACAACTTTTCATATTTAGGGCCAATATTAAAAGAAACTGTATCTTCTATTGCTTATCAACAAATACAGTAAAATACAGTTATAGCGAACCCGATTATAATGAATTGACGCTTACAGCGAAGTGATTTTAATTCCTCTTGATAGGTTATAAACTTGAGGAATATAATAACGAAGTTAAATCGTCCGTCGCTTGCACATCGTTATAAGCGTGCTTTACTGTAGATATAATATCAGGTAAAAGAACAGTATAATCTTTATTATTATTCCACCTTAACGAGATAAAACGTCTGTGTTTTTGTTATTTGTAATGAGATTGAACGCTGATAAAAGGCCATGGTACGCATACAAATTAAGCGTTTGGAAAAGCACGTATAAAAAAACGACAAATGTTAATTGTAAGTGTCTTCTTTTAAGATCTGAAAGCTCCTTAAACATTTTTTAGATTTCTGTGTCTCATGCAATGTATAATATTATTTTTTTTTTCTAGTTTATTATCCTAAAGGGTTTTCGATACTGTATAAATTTTCATTCCTTTTGAATATGTGCTTCTAAAAAATAGTTCAAATATGATTTTTCTGCCATTGCTTTTTTTTTTAATCATTATACCCAATACATTATTATGATGTTTTATGCTTATTTATTTTGCCGAACGTGCTGATTTATTTCACAACAAAACAAAAATCATAACAATTCTTCACCGTTGTTTCAGAGTTCTGTTTTCGTACTGAATCTGAAAGAAAAAAAGTAAAGTTTTAAACCATTTTTTAAACTATTTACATCGCTATATATCGCTATATAACTTGTTCTTGCTTATTTTAACATTTTGCAAACGTTAATATAAGAGTGTTCTCTTTTTACAGTGAAATCCTTTTAATTGAATCTCTTCTTTAAATCTGTTTTAGTCTTTCTTAAATTAGATTGTTTTTAAATTTAGACAAGAAATATACAATAGTTTTAAACTAAACTTAATGATTTTCGTTCATCAACATCAAATGAAGCACATAGTCATGTATAAGTAATGGAATTGATGCACACAAACGAAAATGAGATACTCACTAATCAGTATGTTTAAAGCATTTTCTCAGGGGAAGTCTCATGTTCGAAATGGTGAATGGGTATGTGTAGTGCACATCTATATTTATGGAGGAAACTTGGAAAATGAAGCTGTTCACCAATGAAACCTTCCATCGTTCAAGATTCTTGGAGTAATCGCTATACTACAACGTAAACATGTACCGTAAACAATTACTTGAAGTGCGTTCTGTACTACACAGTAGATAAGTACGATAGGTTAAGAATTACTTTCAGTGCTCTGTTGAATGCAAGGTAAATTAGTAAGGTACATGTACAGTCATTTCATGCATATCTTTTACAATTTCATGCTATGCTATGGTATGCGATTTTAATGATATGCTATGAGATTTCAATGCAATGCTATGAGATTGTATGCTATGCTATGAGAAACTGAAATGAAGGGCCTAATGATATGGTATGCTATGCTATGCTATGTATGCTATGAGATTTAAACAAAAACGCCTCCATACACAAAAGAGTTCCACACATTTCGAAGTAAAATGATAAGAAGCCAAAGTTTACAACTAATCTGCAATGTAAACATTTATTCTTTCAAATAAAAACATTTAAAACCGAGTTAAAATCATATTGTATGCTATGCTATGGTATGGTATGCTATGACAAATTAGATTCTATGAGATTGTATGCTATGGTATGAGATTCCAATGCTATGGTATGAGATTTCAATGCTATGCTATGCTATGGTGTATGTTGTAAAAGATATGCTTGAACTGACTGTAAACAGTAACTTAAGGTGTAAGCCATACAAAGTAAATAAATAGGATAAACAACCATACATATTGATCTCTTTACTATAAAGTTAATAGATACGATATACAGTTACTTGCATAACATACAGAGCACATTATTACGGATATCGATTACTAGAAATGTTTTCTATGCTTCAAAGTAAATAAAAATAATTGATTACATGGATGGTTTTCAATACTTGAAAGTAAATGACTAAGGTAATTAATTACTTGGAGTGTTTTCGATACTTAAAAGGAAATTAATAAATAGGTTATAATTTACTTTGATCGTTTTTAACACATGAAAGAAAATAAAGAGTGTATACAACTACTTCGAGTATTCTCTGTGTTACAAATTCATGAAAACAGTAAACAATTACTTTGTGATTTCCACCCCACAAAGTGAACAATATATTTTTAGAAATACATCATCAGTGTAATGATATAGTTTAACAAACATAAACGTTATAATGGCGGCATTTTGTCAGACCAACAGCTACAATTTGAATATAGGATGAAACTCATCTTAAGTATTATAGTACACACATTGTTTTGGTATTTTTCGAGATTTGACAATGAACAAAAACAATATTTAAACGGAAACATATGTTTCTAAGATGCATCTATTGGCCAATCATTTTATCATCGACATACTTGTATACACGAAATTGAGGAAAGGAATTGTGAATAATTATAGAACGTGAAAGATCAATGTGACCTTTATGTGATGATTTAAATATATTAAGACGCTTTACTAACAAAATTTTTAAAAAATCATTTGTTTTACTTTTTCCATCATATTTTCAATAAAACAATGAACTTCTCTTGGGTTTCTAGCATTTAAACCGAGGCCACAGTTTTGCATTTTCAATATTTATACAATTTTGGTTGTTGGCATTTACTATGTTACATGTATGGAAGAGTTTTGAAGACTCATATCCTATTTTTTGTACGCGAGTATGATAAGGCAACTCTGAGCGAACGATTGAGTAAAAATTCATCCGATCAATATGAGGTCACAATAAGCAGCATGATGTCATACAGTCAGTTCAAGCATATCTTTTACAACATACACCATAGCATAGCATAGCATAGCATAGCATAGCATAGCATAGCATAGAAATCTCATACCATAGCATTGGAATCTCATACCATAGCATTTGAATCTCATACCATAGCATACAATCTCCTAGAATCTCATTCGTCATAGCATACCATACCATACCATAGCATAGCATACAATATGATTTTAACTCGGTTTTAAATGTTTCTATTTGAAATAATAAATGTTCACATTGCAGATTAGTAGCAAACTTTGGCTTCTTATCATTTTACTTCGAAATGCGTGGAACTCTTTTGTGTATGGATGCGTTTTATTTTAAATCTCAAAGCATACCATAGCATAGCATAGCATACCATATCATTAGGTCCTACATTTCAGTTTCTCATAGCATAGCATACAAATCTCATAGCATTGCATTGAAATCTCATAGCATATCATTAAAATCGCATACCATAGCATAGCATGAAATTGTAAAAGATATGCATGAAATGACTGTATTGTACTCAAGACACTTGTGATTTTTAACTTTAGATGAGTTAGGATATAATGAGGATGATAAGAGCATGCATATATTGTTTCCTCAGAAACTTTTATAAGGTAAACAGATACACATTAAAATGGTGTGACCGGCTTTTCCTCTGTCAGTGTGTACACAAAAAGAAGCAAAACGTGTAGCACATACCCCGAGTTTTATGAAAGAAAAAAAAATGGCAAATTTTAAAAGCATAAAATACTTGAAAAGTGCTGCTAATATATATTTGCTTTGCTGTTGTAAATAAAAATAACGTAGTATTTTCAATGCAATTAAAGAAAATGAAAGATTTGTGATACATAATAACAATATTTATTTTATACAATTTACAATTGGATTCTAAGAGTAATACTAACAAAAAATGAACTAATTGTCGATCTATTATTTTATCCTGCATATAAATGAACTCTGGAGTAGTGTTACACTCTTTTTGTTTTTGTTTTTTTTTTTGTTAAGGTAAAAATGTGATCTTTTTTAAATGTCACGTGATACAATGGCAGGACAGCCTCTAAGAGCGACTCTACTCCGAGGAAGAAATATAGTTCCTTAAAGAACACATTCACCTGATATTAATATTCAGCATTTTTTTTTCATAAAAAATAAACAATTTTTTAAAATACCATTGAAATAGACATTCATTCACCTCGGAGTTGCCTTAACCTACCCGCGTAATTATCTACTTTCAGAAAAGATTTCATACTTTGTTTTAATGATTTAGAATCAACTACCCATAAAGATAATTAATACAAAGTTTGTTTTAATTTTACTCAGTGGTTCTAGAGAGAAGTTAACAATGTACCAACAAAAAATACAGACTAATATACGGACGGCAAATTTTCAAGAAGTTTTGACAAACAATTATAATCATGATATCAGAATTTGTGTTAACAATTTTTTCACTTTTGTTTTTTAATGATTTAATAGGGGACCCACTTGATATAAATGTTTTACTCACCACTTTGATTACATGATTGTCGGTACCAACCAAAACTACAGTGACGTTTCGTGTCTTATTAACATCGAAAGATATATTTGCAAGGTTTGTAGACAATCCCGATAAGTGCAAATTGATATGTACTAAACCATTGTTTGCTTCTGAAACAGGAAATCCTTCAGCTGATATCATCGCATTGTATATCGACCTATTGTAAGAACTTGCTGGTGAAACGTCGATTTTAGCCAAGGCGTGGCAAGCTAAATAAAAAATAGACTGCTTTTTTAAAAACAATCTTTGAAGTAAACGGTGCACAAAGAACCCAATTAAGTTTTTCTTTTAAACACAGTAGTCTAGTTAAAGAACCAAACGCTCAACTATTCTATAAATCTTTAAATTGATATATAATTAAAAGCGGTGGATGACATTATTAAAACTAAACTATAGTCTTAGATAACTCGATATAAATCAGGAAATAAATCAATATACTCTTTTTATTTATTTTTTTGCTTCGTTAGGATATTACTATAAAACTTAAGTCACTGGGTTTTTTTTTCTCTCCCAAACCTTATAAAACAGTACATAAATGAATTATACAGGGGAAAAAATGGTTTAAACATTCCTGATTTTATAAATTCATTTTAAAGTTATGTCAGCAGGTGTTTTACAATTCGATAATCATTATTATTCATTCTATGTTCATATGAATAGTTTATGAAATACATTATATATACAGTAATATAAAAGAGGTGATACTCACCAATTTCACAAGCGAGGCCATCGAATCCTGGTTTACATTTATAACATAACCCTGTGCCAAAGTAACATTTTTCACAGTTTGAGGGACATGGTTTCGTGCATTGTGGGACATTTGCAACTGGACTAGGACAACCTTTAAAAAATCACACACACAGCATTAAGCTTTGTCATTTTTATCTATCAACTGAATGAAATCTGAACGTTCTAAAATGGAGACCTAGAGTTACTGAATAATGCCCTACTACTGAAAACATTCAAGATACATTTCAGTCACTTAGCTGAAAAAAAAACATTGCAGAGAGTTTCTTGCTATAAAAAATGCATAAAAAGGAACACAATTCATGGGATATAAACGTACAAAAACACAGTTCATGGGATATAAAGGTACAAAAGACATACCAAACACTTGTACTTCACACAGGTCAGCAAAAGCATCAGCAGAATAACCCGGGGGATATTTAACTCCAGGGAGACGTTCGTTGTAGTAGATGACGTACTGTCCAGTGTAAGGACATTTAACTGACACGGAATCAGGAATGGTATGGAATGTGTACGTTGTATCGTGATGACAAAGGATTCCATCGGCCAGATCAGTGGTGTTTGAAATGTACAAGGAATATCCAAGGTAATATGCCTTGAATCCATTGTTGTCATCTTGAAATTTAACAAGTATTCAGGTAGAGTTAAATGGGTAAAATTGCAAAAAAGAAACAAATGCAGTAATTTTCAACAAATTAAACACGAATTTCTTTTTTCGATTAAAATTTAGAAGAAAAATATACATATTTGTGTTAGAAAATGAACAGTAAATAGATTCCAGTTAGTATTTGTTTAAAATTATTTAACTGATAAATGAACCGAAATGTATTGAAACACATTAACTACCCCAGGTTAAGTCATCGGTTCGGAAAATTAGAACGACGTGGTCAAGCGCGTACACTCTCCCAAGGTTCACCCGCCATGTTGCTTTTCTGGACGGTGATGTCACTGTACACTGTCCGTTATTGTAGCTTCTTGATGTAAAACGTCCGTCCACAGCCTTATCACTAGTCCCATGTGAATATATAGGAGATGTCGATGATTGCCAGGTCTCTTTCTTGTAGCTCAAATTTTCCAAATCTACAAGCTCAAAAAAAAAGCCATTTAGCAAGACCTTTAATTCTAACAATGTAACGGAAATACTTTTTTGGTTTACAAAAAACTTTAAAACTAAAGTAATGGGGTACAGGTATTATATGTTATTTTGTTTGCACAATAAACTGCAATTCAATTTTAATTTTGTTTGAAACAGTGGGGCATGGTTTTTTTTATCAACTGCATTGTAAAAATGTAAAACTAACAGATGCGACACTATGTAAAACTACTGTAATATGACATGTTTACTAACAATGCTGCTTTTCAGCTGAAAAACTGATCATTATATTGAGTGATTAAACAGAAAAAAAACTGTTAAATAAGATCTTCTGATTTGTTTTCGTGAACCACCACACCCTATCCCCCTCCCCTTGAAGGATTTGAAGCAAGTTTTTGCATGTAACACATTTTTGCCTTAATGTCTTATTCAACAAGAGATTTACAATTACGAAAGGCAACATATCAATGTTCACAACCTTTTCTCCAGATTTTTCTCTCACCAATTGAATACATTGTGACGTCTTTAAAAAGCTCACACAGAATTCAACGTTTTTGCTATTCTTTATGCTCATATATAGAAGCATATTTGCAAATGTAAACATTAATACTTAAAAATATATATTCAACGCCATTTAAAGTATTATAAACTTTAACTGCGCTTCCGTTTTTTAACTTTCACTCTCGAAAGTAGTTGACAGTTATATGAGATGAACGGAACGAGTAAATGATCTTATTATTTCCCTTTTTTTTTTTTGGATGATTAAGGTAGTTAACTTAATTAACACTTATAATTATTAAGGCAAAAGATAGCGATTTTAATGTTTTTGTTAACGTATTTTGTGAAATGTTATCATAGCTATGAGGTCAAGCCTGTGAACCGCGAATGATGAGTTTGAATCTGTCTGGGGGTATAATTAATGATTTCAATTTTTAACATTCAAAATTTATGTATCCAAATTTGCATATGTGTCGACTAGTTGACTTCTAAGTTTAAATACTCTATAGAAATTGCTTTAATAACCAATAACCAAGTACTTTTCTGCTGATTCAAGAAACTATTTCCAAGGGTAGTATCAACCATAACTATGCTGCTTTATATTCTGATTTACCCAGATGCAGCTTAATGATGTAATGATGTAATACGTTTTGAAAAAAAAACGAGTTTGGAATAACTTTTAAGAATTTCATTGAACAGAGTTTTAAAAAAGTCAGTAATATACATTTTATCCATAAAGAAGTTACGTACTTAATATTTTAAAATACATGTAAATCTTTGAAATGAATTGGGTTTGTCCAATAATTTTAAATGATACTTTCCCAAGAGATTTGTCATAGAAAATACTTATTTTATTTTAAAATGCAGTTTATCTTTTTAATATGGCAAGGTATATGCCCACTGCTGCGATGTATACTACTCACCATTTCTACAAGTAGCTCTGCACGGGAGTGTACATTGTAGATCTCTGAAACCGTGTTGTTGAGATGGACATCCTATAGTATGATGAAATGCATTATTTTGTCATTTAAATCCTAAACATCTAAAAGTGATATCACAGTTCGACCATATTCACTGAAAATGTGTTCGCTTTTCCTTGATCTTTATGCAATAATGTTCATTATTGTACTGAAAATATTTCCTGTGTATATAAAAAAATGTCAAAATCATTTTATGTCAGTCATTATGTATGTCATTTTGTGTAGGATACTTATGTCGCATATTTTCGTAAATCATTCGATATCTATAAATACCTCAGGGATCATACAATGTTTGTTTAATAGTATGAACAGATCCAAATATTTCTTTTTTGAAATGCCCCCTTTAGCTTGTAAGTTTTCAATACACAGCCGAAATATGTGATATCTAGGGGAATTTTATATAGCAACAGACCCGGTAACAAATTTTGTGCCGTATTCCGAGTGATTTCCGAACGGAGAAAAGACATATCCCATGATAAATCTAAGAAATTTGTTTTCGTTCCTGTGAATTTTTCCGAGTGAAATATGATAACGTGTGAATGAAGTTATTATGGACATTTCCCTTTTATCTATTTTAATTGCACTTCTTTCACAGGGAAATGTATTTTTATTACAAATCGTCAAAATGTGCTGCATAAATATCTTGGGACAGTATATAGAAAGAAAATGACCTTCACCTGACCGTAAACTTCGAAAACATTTATTTTTTTGTATACACAAAACGTCAGAGTGGTTTTAGATAAACATAATCTAAACTAAAACTCACCGTACACTTCGACTTCACAAAGGTCTGCAAAAGCGTGTGGACTGTAGCCATCCGGATATTTTATTCCATTGATTCTCTCATTGTAATAAATAACGTATCGACCAACGGCAACACAGGAAATGTCCATCACTGCAGGTATGGTATGAATGGTGTGATGGTTATCATGGTAACAAAGTATCCCATCCGTATGATCAGTTGTATTCGAAACAACAACTGTAAATCCAAGAAACCTTGCCCTAAAACCATCATTTGCATCTACAATGAATGATTTACTTGTAAAACACTTGTACATGAAACATTGAACATATTACTGTCAAGGCCATCGGATAAATTCAAGAACGAGATTAATAAACACGAAAACACGATTCATAAATTTGTAAAGTAATTTGTAGGTTCCATTATTAAAATGGTTGTGACAAAAAAGCTAACTATAATGTTTTAGTGTGTTATTTGTTGTTTGTTGGGTTTATTTTTGGATTGACTTTAATTTTGGGCACCAATATTTCATAGACTATTTCTTACCCCATTTCAAGTTATCCGTTCTATAATATACCACAATGCGCTCAATCTGTCGAATGTGTTCTAAATCCACCCTCCACATTGCGATCTCTTTATTTTCCAAGGTGCCGGTACATTGACCTTTTATATATGCAAGGTTAGATTTCCTACCATCGACAACTTTACTACTTGGTTTATCAGTTGATAAGGGGTAAAGCTCAAAGGTTGGTCGATGAAGTGCTAAGTTTTCTAGAGTAAATGTAATTTTGAAAAAAAAAGTATACTCCGATACCCTGGAAGAATATTGTTATACTGGCAGTTCATTTTGAAAAAAATGGAACGAAGATACATTTAGTTTTTGTTGAGTTCACCACAAAGTGAAATCTTTTGAACAACATTCTAGTCAGTATTACTGTTACTATTAATGTGGCAATTTTATCAAAAAATTATTTTTAAAAAGATCAATATATACTTTCAATCTAAGTGAAAATTAAGAAAAATGACATTCTTTCACTGTGATTTTTGCCAACTTGCTTATTTTTGTTGTCACAATAGGTCTTATACCTACCCCTACCCCTTAAAAATGGTATTGCTTACTTCGTACATAATTTTCACAAGAATGTCCCGAAAAACCCAGTGTGCAGCCTCCAAGGCATTTCCCAGATATATAGTTACAATATCTGCAGTTCTGGGGACAGGCTGTAGTGCAATCAACTCCGTACAATCCAATTGGACATCCTTGTTAAAATGTGCAAAAATGAAACCTTTTAGGGCAGTGTTTTAACATACATCAAAGAAAATAATATCGGGTAAAAAATCCAGAAACTCATATGATGTCGATTCTTATTTGAATTTTGTGCCAATTCTGTTAACTAAAAACAACTACTTTAAAATGTGTCTAAAAAAAAGTTGGATTTGCACTGTCAAGATGTATGATATTAAGAAAAAAAAGTAATTTACTGATTGTACAAAACTCGCATTATAGGTGTTGTTGTTTTATATGGCATGCTAGTATCAGTGCGTGCGTTGTTGTAGGATTGACATGGGAAGTGATTATGTATAACAACATTTGTTCTTACCATAAACTTCCACTTCACATAGATTATTAGGAACATTTGGAGAATAGTCATGGTTGTTGGACAACGAGTTTTTTCTAGAGTTGTAGTATATTACATAGCGTCCTATAATATCACATGATATATTCATGGTCGACGGTATCGAGGCCGCATTGAAGTCCGTGTCACGGTAACACAATATGCCATCTTCTTTGACCGTTGTATTTGATACATAGAGAGAAAATCCAAGGAATTCGCTCGCATATCGACTGTTTGCTTTAGGAAACGAAATTAAATAAAATACTAATAGTACGATACAATTGTATACATAAACACAAGATTGATTTTTAATCGTATAGTTATCCCATCAAATTACTGTTTTGGTGAGTGATTTTTGTGAAAATCAAGGAAGGGCATACTTTCTCAAAAAATGATTCATGTCATAGAAAGGTTTTTTTTTTACGATCTAATGTAACATGTAATTTTGTTTCATTAGATTGTATTGTGTAAAGTGGCAACGCAGAAGCTCATGCATTGTCTTTAACGTTATCTTCATTCATTGTGTTTAACCACTTTTATGCAAAGAACAAAAAAGACTTGTTTTGATAGGCCAAGACAAAAACAGAAGGAAGTTTATGAGCATCACGATTTCAGCGTCTCACTTTGCTGTGCGACTTTATAAAAGATTGAATTATATTGTCAAGAACCGCTTTCCCCTTAATTAAAGGTTTTAGACAATTACCTAAAATCTTAAATCAATTACATGAAACTTTAATAAATAATAAAATACAATGTAATCCAGCTTTGGGTGATTGGGCTGTAGTGTATGTGGCCTGTTTCGTTGTTCACACAAATAATGAAGAGGAAGAATCAATTGTCCTTGACCATAATAGTTTTGTACTATTTTTAGAAACTAATGCACATTTTTAGAAAGTCCCTTCCTCAATCGGCTTCTCGACTTGACTTCAATTAATGTTATTGACTCACCAAATGACACTCCGTCTGTCTTGTAATAAATGACTATTCTACTGATGCTTTGTATGGCCTCTAAATCAACCAACCACGTGTTTTCTTTAAACCCATACGACACTGCGCACTGGTTTGCATTTGCCGGGTCGTCTTCACGTCGTCCATCAACTGCATACCGTGAAGATGTCCTCTCCAATGTCTGCCATGTTGGTTTCTCGAACGCCAGATTCTCTTTTTAAAATATGTGCAATGCATTGTTTTAAATTTGTTTTTTACTTCCCGTCGTATAAGTAAGCGTTGTTACACGGTTTGACGAGGGTGCGCCTAGGCAACCATGTAACAACCAGTTAATCGAATGGTTTTTGTATCTCAATTAAATAATTAAACTTTTGGTTTAAGTGGTAGGGAATGTAATTAGATATCTAGGTACGCTGATCTGATATATATTCTAAGTCCAAAGAACATACGAAATAACAGGGTGGAGTAATTATTCGTTGGACAAGTGACTTGTGGGATATCCTATGATTAAAGCTAAACTCCGCTCGTAAATAGACACTGTCCGCCATATTTCTCTTTCATCATCGCTATCCCTACATCCCCTATATAAACAGCAAATGGTTGAAAGTATTGAGCAGTAGAGGTCTGACCCGTGAGAACGTACATTTTCCCTCGCCGTGCTTCTCGGTCGGGATGAAATAATCAAGTTTTACACAATCCTTTTAAGCCAGGAAAATATTAAAATTAAATAAACAGGTCAATGCATTTTTTACAAACAGAATATGTACATAAACTATTAGAAATAAATACATGAAATTCAAAGACCATGAAAGGAATACTGTAGGTCGGTCATGAGTGTGAAATCGCGTGTTACGGAATTGAAGGGTTTAAATACCTGTGTAACGGTGCCTATTTACGATCAATGTTCAGCTCTAAGTTTTGACCAATAATTCACACTTTTCATTTACAAATGAAGGTATCAGGGATATACATGCACTTTAGTGAAAGGTTGCGGTCATTAAAGTGGAATCATTTGACAACGTAGCTAAGACGAATTCATTGAAAATTAATAGATTACTTATACAGTTAAATTGATTATGCTTCAGTTATCAATGTAGTATCTTTGTACGCATGAGTACCGTCAACTTATACTACAGATAAGCCCGTGTTTTAACTGAATACAATACCAATTGAGAGATGTATTTTTTCGATAAGTTAAGGAAACGAATAACATCATTCTTAACGTTTCCTGCATATTAAACATCTTCCTTTTTTTCTCTCCAAATGATATGAACAATACAGATAACTTGTGTTTAACACCCTTAACTATAATTCCTTTAAGACGAAATTATTATGCCTGTTGCTTCGATACAATATATACCAATTCATTTGTAAATATTATCACATGTCAATATCAAACAATTCATGTTATGGTATCATCAAGTGCCAAAATTGCCCTTTTCAGTATATCTAATGTTGACAATACCACTATGGACGAAATTCTGCAATGAGATCATGCATAGTTAAGTTACGCAGACATGATTGTGAATGAAATACACTTTAAAACTAAAAACTTATTGTAACGAAACAACAAATGTTTACTGACTCCAGTTTACTTGAATTTTTGTCACCAAATAAGACCTATCGTACAATATTTAGTTAAGTGGCAAACGATTATATTGAAACACCAAATCTTATGATAAAAGATGATAAACAATTTATATGTAACGCTATTTTATATTTCTTTTTTTTTATCTAAAGGAGTGCGGGAGTTTGGATTAAATACATATGATACCATGTATTATAACAAAGAACACAACACTGATGCGTAAAAAAATCCTTTCTGTAGGAAAATTTGATACAAAGTAGAAATATGCATTTTTAATCGGTATTTGAGGTTGTTTTTCTTTTGCATGATAACTGACAAAACAGCAGGGAATTGATAGAAATCTTATTTGGATCATTTTGTTTTTTAAGTGTGTAGATCAAATGTGGAAAAAATATACTTAACATGCTAAGAGGATGTAAGCTCTGGAATCGTTTATACCTATTGTGGGTCGATTTTTGAAGATGTTGTGTGTATCTCTCACATATATTGTGATCAATAGATCGTCTTAAGACGGCCTGGTGGTTGTGGTCATTCTTAGACTGCATTTATCTTCTTTACAAAAAAGAGCTCTACATTGAACTATAGGTTTTTGATGCATTATAATGATATGGAACTAGTCAACAAATTAACCATCACATCGACCTTAAATTTTTAAATGATGTGTTAAGCTATAAACTTTTATTTTGTAAAAAATAATATATAGGTTGTTAATTATATATTATTCTATATTTCATTGATAACTCTTATTCTTAATTCAATCAACATCGTCTAAATGTCCTTTAAATGAAAATGTAAACCAAAAGTCTGCATATTTAAGTGATTTAAAATCCTATATTAACATTTGTTCAGTGTCTTTACGTGTGATGACACTACGTATTAATTTTGTACTATACAGTTCAATAAATTCCAACGACATATAATTTGGGCGCGAGTGGGGTTTGCTTATTTATATTAAAAAAAATTAACCGTGCAATTGCTGAAACTGATATGATTATAAAAAATAAGAAATCATTCTTTGAAATATTATATGGTGATATGGTCTATCATAAAGCCCTTCAGGCTTTATTGGATTTGATCACGCCCCGATCAAAGTTATCACCTCGTGATACAAAAAGAGTCTTTATTCCTTATGTAAACATACCATGTTTTATATAAACAGATCAACTACCCCCTTTCAACTGTTAAGTAAAGATGATGCGTCTTATTACAGAATTGAAAAAAGAAATTGAACTTACTTCCAGCCACCTCATTGAACATCAGCGTGCACACAACGAGAGCAACTCTTACCACCATCATTTTTTTGATTGGTCATACATCGCAATATTGTCTTTCTTTTATACAATATGACGATTTTTTTTTTGTGTGTAAAAGTTTACTTCTCTATTACGAGATCAAAACACCTACTTGTTCGCCTACACATTGAATTGATTAAGTTTTAATTGTGTAACCTGTGGTTTCATAATACATAATAAATAAAAAGACATTAGCAGTTGGTTATCTGTGTGTTGCACTTTTTTCATTAGCATTATTGTTTACATTTGTTGACGATTATTAGTTCATATTTTTGTTTTATCAATTTCTTTATTGCGATTAAGTACAATGCAGCAGTTAAAACAAATCTGTGTTCAATCAAGTTCATAGTTATCGACTGATGTTTTTTCGTAACAATCCACATTTGTCAGTATATGATACAATACATATTACGGGGACTCGAGCAGGAATAAACTTATTTAAAGAAGTGATCCCCAAAATCCAATTAAATTCGCCATTAAACTTTTAAGTATATATTTTTTTGCAGTTCATATCACGTTCATTACTGTTTTTGTCTTACAATTTTGTTTAACGAAGTGCTATGTTTCTGAGCATACTGTGCGAGAGTCCAGGGATATAAGTAAATGTGTTTATTTCTGATCTTCTATTTTTGACATGTTTTTTTTTATTTTGCGTGCACACACATTCGATCAACTTTCTACAAACATACTTTTGTTGCTAGAAATAGTTTTATTATCTAATGACTGTTCATAGATATGAACTAATCACATACCATCGTCAATAGTACTTTTTGAATAGTGTGCTCATGTTTCTGCTTATTTTTTTTTTCTTTGTAAATGCGTATATGCAGTGACTTGTTTTCCTTTTTTGTCTTGAGTTTTAATTAACAACAAAACAATTTTAATATCTATTATCTGAAATGGTTAGGTACGTCTAATTGCGTACGCGTTAATCTTTCAAGTAGCCAGTTACATAGATGACTGTCAGAGGGGTTCATATAAGATGTTTCAATATTATTTAAACCTGAAGAAGAAACAGTCAATAACGATGGACTTGATTTGGTGGTGTATTGTCTCATATCGTTTAGTCAATCAAAAATAAATGTAATGCAATTATAGATAAAAACAGAGAGTAGTATATTAATGTTTTGACTAATGTCTTTATATGAAATGTAATGTGTGGGTTAAATGACTTTATCATTTAATGTTTAATCGAACTGATAAACATATGCACTTCTTGTAATTAGATAAATTTGGGCAATAGACTAGCATATCACTTTTGCATATAAATTAAATTTCAGCATTAACAGGCGAGTTTAATCAAAGAGAAGATGTTGATGACTGTTTGGCTTGTTGTGTTTGCGTCCGGATTCAATCTGAAAGAAGCGGATGGAAGTAAGTTTTTATTTTTATGAAAAAAAAAAATCACGTTCCCTTTAAGGACAATTGAAACTGGTTTATCTGCCAAAATTATTCATCTGTTGGGTTTTTAAAAAGTTATTTTGATAGTAAATCAAAATGATAGTTTTCGGAAAATTTAAATCGCAATGTTCAATCGGAATTTTTTCTTTTCAGTTTTTTTGTTGTTAAATTTGGTCTTTCTTCTGATTGAGAAAAACGTTAAAAAGTTGTTGGTGTTTTCTTTCTTTTTTTTTTTTTTTTTTTTTTTGTTCGATATGAATTAAGTATGAAGTATGTGCATCGAACATATTTGTACATATATGTACATACAAACACGTAACATATTGTTGACTACCTAATTAGAGTATGATATCAATTTCAAATGAGAAAATCATTGTTAAACATTGTTTTCAAAGAACACTTAATAACTGTTAATTAATGTTTCATTGAATTAGTTTGGCTTTCATAACTGGCTGACAAAGGCTTTTCTATACAACTGCAGCATTTTTTGTTTTCCGGTTTCCAACGGAAGATCCTCTTGTTTTATTTCGGGTGTTTTATATTATTATTTTATTTTTTTCTGATAAATGTATCAATGCTTTAGTGTATTGGGGGTTTAGCTTTTTTTATTCATTTAATTTTGATCTAAAGCGGACGTACTTCCGCTTTTTTGAAATTTTCAATTTCTATATCAATTTAAAAAAAAAAAAAAGCATAACAGTGTTGTACTTTTTCATGCTGAATACAATCCTAAAATCGATTTTTAAATCGGACAATGCATTGCAGAAATTACAAGCTTAAGAAATCGATTTTGTATATGGAAATTTTTATTTTGATTCTAGCAATATGTTCAAACTAAAGTTAGCTCGTACAAGGTGGCACAGAACATTTTTTAACACAATTATTCACTGTAACCAGAAGGTGTGTTCCTTCAAACTCTGTAACTAGATTTCTTTAGTTCCCATTCAGCACAAGTATCTTTAAGTCTTTCCTTATGAGGCCAATCACCAATTTCTGAAGAAAATTACTAGTCAGAACGGGTACAATTTTCTACATACTGGTTTTACCTGAGATTTCGACCCTTTCATATTTCGCCCATTTCTCATGATTTTTCAGCTTTTTAGACCTCCCCAAGATATATCCCTGCAAAGGGTAGACATTCCGGACCGTATAACGCTGCACCACCACATGTCATAACATTGTGTAGTTTACTAGTATACAGTGTACTAGTTTATAGTTTACTACATGTATGTCCTATCCACCTTCTTCTCGTGTTATTTCACCCCCGTCTGTAACTTACAATTTTACCGTGTAAAGTCTACAAAACACATTGCACTTGATTCTCATGTACTTAACATTAGGGCCCTACATATTGCATACCAATATCAACAAGAGACACCTCTCTAACTAATAGTAATCATTAAAAATCATTTCATGAATTTAAGCAACATCATAAGCCTTCAAGTACAGCAAATATCAATTTCACAAAAATATTGAAGAGTACTTTATCCGAAACTGTCCCTTGCTACCCAAGAACCACTTCGAAAAATTATGAAGTCGTATTTAAACTTATTCGGATATTCTTGTTAACTTGTTTTTGAAACGTTTGGATTTCTGTTAATTCGTACATAGAATAATTCGTATTTTGTTAAGTCGTACACAAAATCATTCGGATTTTTTTCTTTTGTTTGTCATACAGCTATATTGATTTCAGAATTCTGCTTTTAGCAGGAACTGTCAAATTGTACTCCTTACCTTAACATAAGACCCACTCGTTGTTTTGCAACAAGCTTTGCTTTAGTTTATAAGACTTTGTACTCTTGACATTGGCATCGAATTATCCAACAAACACAGATAAAAAGAAATAAAAGCGGTTTGGATAAATTATAAATTATCTATATATGTTTTATTATATGATTAAGGTATCTATGTAAGGAGAAAAACAAATGAAAAAAAACCATCGCATTATACGCTAGTCTTATTAATATGTAAAACTATCAACACATTTGCAAATGATATGTCGATCATTTACTTAATTTTTCATAATCTAAATTAATAAAATAAAGGTTTGCCATTCAGTCATATGCATTGCAAGGAGGTTTAGTACATGTAAGCTACATATTATCCGTTAAACGTTTTTATTATTATTATTATTATGATTATTCAAATGGTTTTTTATTGTTTTATTGATTTTTTATTGTTATAAAACTATTAGTAAAGAACAATTCAATATTTTCTATATGGTTTCCTATATCATTATACATAACTCTCCTTCTGTAGTATATCTATTCAGTCAAAAACTGCCAAAACCATCTAGCCCTTTTAAACCATTTGATAAGGGCTTTAAAACTACTAGATTTTTTTTTACTTGATAAAGTTAACTTGGCGTATAGAAAACCGACCTGGCACACGTCAGGAAGACAGACATCGGAAAATGCAGTAGACGGGCTGTACTCAAACCGCTCAGACAGCGGAAACCAGTGCGCAATATCTTTTGCGTCAAAGGAAGTCACTTGGCTGGTTGATTTAGAGGCTATTTTTAGTATCAGTAAAATAGTACTATACCACAGAATCGAAGGGAGAGAATTTGGTGAGTGTACTTGAATTGTATTGATTTAATATGTGATCTCTTCACAAATATTTTCAATTACCAGTGTTTCATTCTGTGATAAAACTACATTCAAATTTGTAACATATAGTCCAATGGATTCATTCAATAACGCAACGTGGCCTTTTGCTGTTAGCAGTATCGTTGAACAGAATAATGATTAGTGATTCTGTAATTGCCAATAGAAATCAAAACTTTTCCTGCGTCAGATATAATTATTTGCTTCTCTCAAAAATATCTCTGGTTAATAATGAATGCGAATGCAAACACATTGTTTTTATTATAAATACTTTTATTTATTTAACATTTTAACAGTTTTTAACCTTCTTTCATTCTCAAATCAAAAGCGAACAGCGTCTACGCCAGAAGATTCCTGGGCTTTTCTGTCTATGTATCGAATTCGACAAACAAAGAGGAAGGATTCTTATGCTACCATGACACCAATCACACAGCAACCAATATCCCCTCGGAGATGACCGTTCATTGTGACATACAAGGTCGTTATGTGATATACTACAACTCTCGAAAATCGGAGCTGACGAAAAAATTTGGCTATTCTGTAAAAGCCCATATTAATCTCTGTGAAGTAGAGGTCTATGGTAAAAACTTAAACATTAAAACTATAACACTAAAACTAAAAAATATATTTGTATTTCATCTAAAAATGGCTCGATATTGGAACTTATCAGTTGTTTAAAGAGGAATGTGCACCCTGAAAGACGAAATGTACGTCGACTTACTTGTAATAAAGGGTGTTATGCCATATCTGCGTCTAATAATCAAAGACCAACCGACTCAAACGATGAAATAAGCAAATACAGTGTATTTTTACCTTAAAAAATCGTTGATGTTGAATCAAAAATCTATCTTAATATTCAATGACGTCAACATATCTACCTGTAGACCCAGCACTGAAATGATTTTTAAAATATAACATGATTTAAAGGTAATTTGTTTTGATAATCAACGCCTGTATTAATCCTTGACCATAAAAAAAATATGAGCCAAACATTTACACGTTAATAGCATTAAAACATATCTTAAACATGTGTCCTTTTTTGTAATTTTCTTGCAAGACTGTATATATTTATTACTCTTTATCTGACTGTCAAACCATAGAACATGTTTGTGTAAATGTTTTCATATTCATATATTTTTAAAATAAGGGAAAAATACAAAATTAATAGAGGGAATACCCCTAACAGTTTTGGGCCATCAGTCATTGGGTATAAGGATAAAATCAACTAGGCAATGTGACATCCCCTGCATAAAACCAAAATATATACATTTTATTTCTTGTGTATTTAAATGCTTTTTGTCACTATTAAACAATGTTATATTATCTGATGCTACCTAGTTGATTGCACTTCTCAAAAGTAAGAAAGGTCCCAAAATGCGATGCATTAATGCATGTTACATTTTAGTATTACTTAAACATAAGCCTTTTTTACTTTTATTGTTATACATTTTTTTCGGATTTAGGTGTTTTATTTTAGTCACTCTTATAAAAGGTTAAACTTAAGTGTCCGAATGACCCCATTATTTATCAAGGTTGTCCTACTGGATATTGCAGAGCATTAAGTCACCCCTGAATAACTTTGTACTAAAATGTCCGATTGTTCCCATTATTTAACAAGTTTGCATACTTTGATAATGTAGAGTAAAAAGTCACTCTTATTAAGGTTGAACTAAAGGTCGTCCTATTGGATATTTCGGAGTATTAAGGTTGTACTAATGTGTCCAAATGTTTCCATTGTTTAACAAGGTTGTCCTCTTGGATACTACGGATCATCTTGCATTTCTTACTGCCCCCGACAATGCAGACACTGTCACTACGTATCTGGAAAATGCCTCGGAGGTTGTACGCTGGGGTTCGATGGTCATTCCTGTCAACAATATGAGCGAAGTAAGTAATATCGTGTTCTCCATTCTGTGGTTTCACCAACATTCGTTGAATACCAATTTTCGTGGATTTCGTTGTTAAGTTGATCCACGAAATTAAATGGTCATTGAAGTGCAATTTCTACTCACATTTTGTATTGAATGGATCATCGGCCACGAATTTACGTTTCCTTGAAACTGTGATTTTCACTTTATCCACGAAAATTTATACCCTTGAAAATTAATGAAACCACAGTATTTAAAATTGTAATGGAAACTTGTAAATCTATTTTGAAAATAAAAAAAATCATTCTTGTTAATTCTTACAAAATAACCTGGGATTTTTTTTTTCATATTTCATTTTCCTTTTCTTTTTTAACTTAATGATTTTGTTTTTCTTGTATAAATAGATTGTTTGTTTTATTTTTTTTGTTTTTGTTTTGAAAGGGCTTTAAATATATGTTTTTTTTTATGTTTTTATGTGTGTTTTGCTTTGCTTTGATTCGGGTTTTTTTTATTTGTTTTCGTTCTTTCTTATTTATATGTTTTAGTTTTGTTGACGATTAGTCATAAAAAGAACTAGATGCAGTTTATGTCATATTTTGCCCGGTCGTTATGAGATTGTAAAAACATCACAAACAGTGGAAATTCAACATTTATTTTCATAAGAATGCCGAAATATTTAGAATTTATTAAAAAAACATATCGGATTAGATTTTCACAATGATGGTTGTGAACGTCATTAAA
Organism: Magallana nippona; assembly: GCA_033439105.1. Classification (NCBI taxonomy): domain Eukaryota; kingdom Metazoa; phylum Mollusca; class Bivalvia; order Ostreida; family Ostreidae; genus Magallana; species Magallana nippona. The sequence continues at coordinate 40,651,708 of CM065917.1, read as the reverse complement.
AGTCCTTTTCCTTGTATTTTTCTAAAACTGAGCAGGAAAATAAAGCTCATTATCAGTCGCCCAGAAACAAATTCGCATTATAACTTTATCATATGATAAACAAAGAGCACACGGCGGGTGTGACCGGTCAGCAGAGGATGCTCACTCCTCCATGGCACCTGATCCTATCTCTTTTACCAAGAGGTCCGTTTTCGCTCTGCTCCTGTTCTGTAATTTTCATTTGGACTTTTGAATTTGAACATTGTTCGTTATCACCACGTAAAACAATATTCATGTCGGTGTGGGCGACAGTTGTGGACAATTATTTTTCGTAAACGGCCATTTTTATCACTTTTGAGTACATGGACAGAATATGGCTCATTGTTGAAATCATTTTTCTCTTTTGTAAAAAAAATAAAAGTGCATAATTTGGTACTTTATACACACACGCCTTCAATATGATATGTGTGAAAATTTATGAGATTTAAACAACATCTCAAGTTTAAGGCGTATATTGAAAGAAACGTACCGTAATTATAAACTAGAAAAATAGAATACAAATGATGAGCACAATTTTCAGTTAATTTTTGTTTTTAGGATACAGTATATTAACATTGAGTAATCTATATGTATTAAACTGCATCAATATTAAACAAAATGAAAAGCTACAATTTACAAAAAGCATAACACACTGTTCTTGAATAAAATTACTTTTATTGAGAAAGTAATTCTTTAATAGTTCACTCTTTTAACAGTCAATATGGCGCTTCACCGACCGACCTTTCAACTAAATGCTGTCTATCCGGGTCGCAATCTTGTTGATGGTAAGAAATCCGACTTTTCTCTAGGAGGGAATCAGTGTACCAGAACAGCTGAAAACAAAGTGTTTGCCATGTGGTGGGTGGATCTAAAATACACACGGAGTATTGAGCGTATAAGACTATACTCAAGAACGGATGACCAGAAATGGGGTAAGTTTATTTTATCGACTGCATAACTATTGTTCGAACAAAAACTGTTAAAAAACTTATTTAAAGTAATTACTATTCCGACCAATGACAATATTATTTTAAGGTGAGATGATAATCAAACCTCTCTTACCTCTTTGCAGGGTTTTTTATTATTATTTTTTATCTTTCACTGTATTATAGATTGCAAACAATCATGAAGGTTTTAATTTCCCTATGTTGTCGATTTTTTATTCGCAAAAGTAAACTAATCAGGAAAACTATCATATGTATTCGTATCAATGTTTACAATTTGATCAATTGATATTCTTACAGCTTAACATTAAATCCACCTTGAAAGGCACTTTAAGAAAAGTAGTTAAATTTCAACATTTTTGAAATAAAACGAATTATAGTATTACTGGTTAGAACACCCCCCCCCCCCCCACACACACACACACATAAACAAACAAAAACACTAATCGAAAGAGTTTCAAATAGTATGTATTACAGTTGTAATCAGTGTGCTTAATATCAATTTAATTTACATTTTGCAGATGCAAACAACGGATTTACAAGTCGGTTTCTTGGGTTTACAATTGTTGTTTCCAACACAACTAATCATAAAGACGGTGTGGTGTGTTACCATGATCGAGCTTACAACAGGGCCACGGTACCTGCCGTGGTTGATGTTTTCTGTTCTGCGATTGGTCGATACGTTATTTATTATAATGAGAGATTTTCTGAGCTGACGTACCCACACGGCTACAGCAAATTCGCATTTGTTGATCTTTGTGAAGTCGAAGTCTACGGTAATACGTGTTTTGTGAAATGAATAATTTTCTAAGAATGTGTGCACAGGTTTTTCAAACACATCATATATTCAATATCATAACAGGTTTATCCTTTGAGCACAAAATGAACAAGTCACATACAGTCAACTTGTATTTTAGTTTAAATGAGAAAAAATATAACTACTGAGTGATCCATAAATTCTGATACTATTTTAAAATCTCATAAAATTCTTATCCGATGTGATAAACAATTAAATAAGGTATCATTCTAATCTCCAGTGGCTAACATATCATATCAATAGTAAAATATGAAAAGAATATAACTGAAAAAGAAGCAAAGACGTCATATAACTGGTGTTGGGTTTTTCATAGTGCCCCATCTTTACCAAAGGGCTACAAAATCGAGGTACTGTACTTTGAGACTCGTTCCCCCTAAACTATAATCCGTTCTATGATGAACTGGTTTTTGCAGATATAAAAAAAAATTTTCAGAGTAGTAGGGAAGTAAAGAATTAAAGATCGAGAATAGAAGAAAAATAGAATTCACCAAACAGGCTTACATAGTGAAAGAACTAATGACAACAATGGACAACAAGGAAAATCATGATCTCTGTTTTGTCCAGGTTCACTGATCGTCTACAAAAACCTGAACATGTTAGCAAGAAGTGTATTTATTGATTAAAAAAACCCAACATAATTGTGAATAATAGTAGATCAAAGCATGAAAAATGTACCCTAAACACATCAAGAATGGTTTTTTGGTTTGAAACAAAATTGAAAAATGTTTCATTCTCTTAAGGACTTAGCCAAGATGGTGGCTTGCTGCTGCGTTACTCATAACCCGTGTGTAAACCTTGGGTGGGGATCTTTCATTGGATGTAAATAAATGATCAAGTTAATAAATAGAACCTTAAAATCTTAAATACCATAGCTGCAAATTGAAAGAAATGTGGAGAAGAACCAAACAGAAGTGTAAAACAGGGTTCGATGGCAATTTGTTTTAAAAACTTATTTTTGTACCTGCAAAACGAAAAACGTCAAATTAACTATAAAACGTAATTTTGCTATTTTAATGCTAACATTTAATTTCCCTGCTCTGCCATGTAAGGCACGCAAACGGCACTTAACCTAAATCGTATAAAACTGTACTTCTTGTATATCCATACGATATTTTTCACTGAATTGAAATTTGTTCTTTTAAATTGTAATGGGCATTCAAAACAGTTTAAGAATTTATGGATCACTCTGTAACTGTAATTCAGTCGAATCTGGGTAAAAAAATGTTTTAAAGACATTTTTAACATATCTTCGTCTTATAATGTAAGGTTGCCCCGTTCCTGAGTACGGATTTGAAAACCCAAAGTGTACGGTTCCATGTGCGGCTATGTGCAAAAGTAGTAAGTGCTTTCAAGTTTTCACATTTTTTAAATTATGCCATGTAAAGTAAGTCAGTATCTATACTTGTTTGATATTTTAAAAAATACATATTAAAATTATTTCTATCATTTAAAATAAAACCAAACAAATAAAGAAACAAATGGCGATTTAAAAATGTCGTTTTTTATTGCCTGACTTTACCGCGTTACATTTTAATTGTGGTCGTCATTTTATCGACATTTACCTTGATGTTCAACAATAAACATATCGTTGATAAGAAGATATCAAAATTATACTGAACATTTTCTTTTCTTGTTTATTTGTTGCATGTTAAAGAGTGTATGGCATCATGTAAATTAAGCCTATTATTGTTTAATATATATATATATATATATATATATATATATATATATATATATATATATATATATATATATATATATATATATATAAATATAAATATTTATTTATTTATTTATTAATATACATGTAAGTTAGTTGTATTCAAAATCAGAAGAAATAAGGACACAATATTTGTTTACGTTTGTTTGATGAAATAACAGAGATATTCACTCTCGGATTCTTTTCACTCCTCTAGGTGTCCTTATCAGAGGCCGGTTTAAAGACATTGCAAATTCAAAACATTGTTTCTTTAAATGAACGTGCTATTTTTAAAGATTATCTATCATATATTTAATAATCTGCGTGAAAAAAAACACGGGACGAAACCATCTGCAATATTTAAAGAACTGCAAAAAAAAAAAAACAAACAAACAAACAAACGTTAAACATAAATCTGTTTTCTGTGAGTGTTAAGCTACTTTTTTAGCATCCAAAATGCCATCTCGTTTAATATTACTAAACTTGTGACGTTTGTAGGGCTTGAAAATCTGAGTTACAAGAAGAATACTTGGCAGCATACAACGCGTCCGAATGGTTCTAGCAGTAACGCTGTTGATGGACTGTTTACAAATCGAGGCGCGGGTGACACACAGTGTGCTATGACTGGGGATTCATATTTTGCACTATGGTGGGTCGACCTGGGGCATATATACAGAATCGACCACATCGTCATTTATTTCCGAACAGATAACGTACCATGGGGTAAAATGTTCTCACGCCTTTGCAGCATTACAAAATTAAATATTTTACACATTTTTTTTTTGTTAAGGAGGTCGACGTTAATTTTCATTGCGCATGTCTTTGTGCATTTTATTCAAATACAATGTATTTACCGGGTATTCCTTTTATGGTTTTTTTCGATACCATTTATTAAATTGATCATTGATCACAATAAGCAAACAGCAAGAAAGATATGTATATTGTAACGGAGAAATTCATTTTGTAAACGACTTTTCCGTGTATTGGTAGGTGAGCGTTGCCATTGTGCTCTTTATAACGTTATGATAAAATATGTTTTATGGAAGTACGATTTAAAACATAGCATAAAGAAAAAAGTAATGAGTATACGCCTTTGAAATTGTATACACAGAATTATGTTAAACTCAGGATTATTTTTTCCACTTTTGAATGATTCCATTGTATCAATCTACATTCGTCATACTCCAAAAATAACATTTTGAAATGTTTGAAATATTTTGATATATCCCATTACCTTTGAAATGAACCCCACATTAACCCAGACTGTAGGATTTAGTATTTGCAAAAAATATTGATAATTATATACATGTATTACAGTTTGAGGAAAAGTCGTTATAGTATGATTTTTTTTTATCTACTTCGAAGTGTAGAAATTAACAATTTTCTATATTTTCCAATAGTAAATGTACCTGTACATGCCCCTAAAAGAACCTGATTGTATATTTTTTTTTTCTAATCTTTGCAGTGGTGAAAAGAACATATGGTTTAAGGGGATACAAGACACTGATCACGTGACTATCATTGCAATGATGCTTTAATGTGCTTACTCTATTATGACGTCATAATTGATTTGATTGTATGATGATATGACTTTTCTGATGGTTCAAAACAAAAATTGGCACAAAAAGTCACATTCCAGAATAAGGGGTAGGGGTGATTCCTATTGTTGTATATTCCTTTAATGCCATTAAAGTGGCCATGACATTTTTTTAAGTTATAAAGCAGATGCTAAGGTTGATATGTGAATTGTTTTTTTAAATTAATTGAGATTTTTTCATGTGCCATCACATTTAGTTCAAATTTAGAATCAGAAACTCCGAAATTTTAAGTGCTGATTATAGCAATATTTTTATGAAATTATGATTTTGCTATGTAAAAAAAACTAATAATGTAAATAATTATGAAATTTTTTCCGTTCTTGAATTTAATGAATATAATTTGCAAATAGATTCCACCAAATAAAATAATTATTACAGAAAATTAAAATTGTCAAAACAAATTCATAATGTCAGAAAAGGGGGACAATTTCTATAAAAATATATCGCTTGAAGTCATTAAAATGATATATGCTGTAGAGGACATCTTAATGTTAATGTGTTCAAAAAAGTAAAAAAATAATTGACAAACAATTTCACACTGCAACGCCCTGTTCCCCCTTAAAAAACCAGGGTTTTGTTTTTTGTAGCTTTTACGCCAAACAAAACGGCCTCCTTAAGTGGTATCTTTTTCTTAATTTTAAATCCGTCTTTTTTAAAATTATTTGAAGACTTTCAATATCTTACCTTTCGAACACAGTTTATTTAAATTGATGATTGTTTTGAAGGCTACTCCAATGGTTTTACGGCATATTTTCTCGGATTTTCCTTGTACATTTCGAACACTACCAATCGACTTGACGGTGTTCGCTGCTTCCACGACAACACTTACACAAGACACACCATTCCTGATCACATGTCAATTAATTGTCCATACACAGGACAATATGTATTTTACTACAACGAAAGGTTTCCTGGAATGACATATCCTGAGGGTTATTCAAACTTTGCGTATGGTGATCTATGCGAAGTTGAGGTTTATGGTGAATATTTTTCTCTTTTTTTTTCTTATTTAACTAAACAGGTGTTTAAATTCACTACATTTAAATACCGTCACAGTTATTCAGGTACGGTAACGGAGACTTGGGCCAAGCACAATTACATGGTACACCTTACGCAGATTCTTAAGTGTATGACTTGAATTTGATGCAAAGTTAAAAGTAAAAGATTAGTATATACGTTTTGTTATCCAGGATTTATTCATACATTCTCAGGTTGTCCTAGCCCCGTATCTGAGGTTCCTCAATGTTCAGAACCATGCCCAGCGGACTGTGAGAATTGTTACCCAGGCACGGGGTGGTGCACCAAATGTAAACCTGGTTTTAAAGGCGCTGCTTGTGAATTGAGTCAGTACTTAGTAACCTTTTCTATATAATTATGTTCTTCAATTGCACAATTTTAGTCGCATTATGCAAAATTCTATCATTGTTCTATTATGTGGGTATTTATGAATTACTTTTTTAGATATAAAAACCACTGAACTGGTGGATTTTGCAAGAAAACTTTTGTGGTGAAAAATCTTTTCAAATTAAAAATCGACGAGTCTGTCAATAACTTAAATCAATTTGTGTGGCCAAAGAGGCATATGTATTGTTGCCATTGCACGAAAAAAAACTTTTTTCAGGTATGATATTAAAAACAAAAAAATCTGGAAAAAGTCCCTTCAAAGATTGTCAAACTAGGTTCCTTAGACCACTGATTTATTAGACATGTCCAATAGGGATAAATTAGTAACTATCGATTGATATAGATTTTAAACAATTCAGTTTTAATTGAATAAAAAGTGCTTTACAATATACCTGTTGCATTTTATTTAATTGCGTTTAGTTTGCAGAGAAGTATTTGTTTTCTTTTTAGTTAAATAAAAAAGAAATAAATGAATGTATAACCAATAATTATTTTTCTTTACAATTAATGCTTTTGTGTTAACTGATTTTCCAAACGAGCGGCGAAAAATTTTCGCAATCAAGATGTAGATTAGCAGGAAACTAAATAGCAAATTCAATTGATATTAATTATTTAAGTTCGTGTCGAGATATATTCTTGACGAAGAGGAAACATTCTTTCACGTGAATTAAAGTTGTATCAAAGTCATTGTTTGCCTTTTAACAAGCTTTAAGTATTTTTATGCACTTTTAAACACATTTAATTTGTTGCAATTTATTTTCTTCCAATTAGCTTTCAATAATATTTCAGTATGTCATGCAGAGACAAGAGTCACGTTATCACAGACACTAACACACAATGGTTCATTATACGATGCGATGTTTTCGTCCACCGGGTTCTCCTTTCCCGGACCCAAAACTTATACCACCTTTACGCACATCTTTTTACAACTATATGGGAAGAATAAAAACCTTGCAAAAGTATCACTTAATGTGGAAAAGGCGAAAAACGTCACTGTTTTTTTATATGATAGCAAACGATCTGTAATTAAAAGGGTAAGTGTTACAATACGTATTTAATGTCTGTTTACACATTATTGATCTGTGTTGTATTCTTGAATTTTCAAAATATTTTTTTTTTCAGCAAATGGAAGCTTCTCGGGTACTGGAGAGTATTAACGTTAACATCGTGAACAGTTTCAATGTCTTCGTGTCTTACATTGACATCATAGTACATACTGTTGACCCTTTTATCATTTCCAACCTGAGACTACCTCTACGTGAATGTGTCAAAAATATCAAAGAACCGGTAAGTTCCGTAGAATGTATTTTTGTTTTGAGTTTTATATTCGAACACTGGTTATGATACTTTATTCCATCACATATAGATATTCTTTTGTAAAGTTCATAGAAAGTTTTGCCCCAAACATACTCGTTGAAATTCCGTTTATACATGTATATGTGCATAATGACTGAATTGCAAATAGTAAAAAAATATATTCGAATGTTTAGCAATACATGAGATAGATGTGCATATTATCCGTATATTAGAAAGAAACTTGATTAAATTTACAAAACATGTATAGATGAAAACAAATTCGTTACAAAAACGTCACAAACAAAGAATATGAACGAGTGATTATTTAGGTAAATGTTATTGATGAATAAAATATTGAAAATATAAAATAATACATGAATAACTGTATATACTAAAACATGACGTGTACAAATAAAAAAACAAATTAACAAAAACAAATAATCTCATCAAAATATTGAATGCTTATTTTTTGATGTTGTCGGTATTCAATTTGTCTGCACCGCTTGGTGTGCTATAGGACCGACGACATCCAAAAATGAGCATTTAATGCTTAAATACACATTAAAGAACTAAGAAAAGGCACACATCGGTATTATAGTCACTTGAGAGCTGCTTTAGAAAAAAGATCTCTGTATGAAGATACTAGTTTACCGACATTTTTAAAGGATTCATTAAATCAATATAATAATGGACTCTTATTTACAGAATGAGAGTTTACTTCTTTAAATTTTACGTATATCTGATGGTTAATGTGTTGACCATCCAGCTTCCTTAAATAGGATTGGGTCCTGATTATTTTTACAATTGTATTTTAAATATTACATTAAATCATACATATTGTATTCTTGAATATATTTAGCAAATAAATGGGATTATAAAAAAAAAATGACATAAATTCGGCGTTACTTAACTATGAACTGGTCAGCAGAATCTTTTTTTTTTTCAAAAGGAACGGTTTAATGCGAACTAAAATACAACAAAAGGCTAATGAATTGAATTAAACGTTCCATGCAGAAGACTTTTTAAATTTTCTTTCTTTTTCAGATTCCGTGTAGTGATCAGCTTACCGAGTCTCTGTGACCAGTAATGCAAGTAGAAAAATGTAAACAGGCAAAACATGCAATAATAAAATCAGTTAATGCATAAATAAAATGTTGATTTTTGTGTATTAAATCATTTATACTATCATTTAGAATAACACTCTAATTGTTTCTCATTTCTTAAAACAGCTTGATTTTTTAAAACACTTTTTGTTTGAATATTCTCGATATAAAAAAAAGTTATTTCAAAAAGGTTACTCTATTTCGCAAGGCATTAAAAAGGGCATTAAGTTCCCACGTACGTTTTTATGAAGCCACCTGATTGATTTTTACTTTTAAAAATATCATCATATATATAATTTAAAAAAATAAAAATCATAAAAATATCATCACCTTAGCAGTATTAATGATGACAAACAATAATATGTGTTGTAACACTATGGTGTCACAAGGGAATCAGAAGAACCTCTAGAAAACAAATATTGGAAATAACTGTTTGACAACACTAGGACCTTATATTGTCTTTACAGGAAGAACTCTAGAAAACAATATTAGAAATAATTGTTAGAAAAAACTGGACCTTACATTGTCTGTACACAAAGTACGCGAATGGTAAAGATACTAACTCTTATTATGAAATAGCCCAAGCGTTGTAAAAAAAATAATAACCGGAACAATTTTATCATTTAAGAGTTAAATAGTGCTGTTTTGATCATTGTTGGAGCAATGTAAATTGTACACTACACGAACTTTATCTAAAGAAAAATATATTGACTGGTTTTTGACTTGAAAAAAAAATGATATCTGACAAAAATGTCCATTCAATTTACAGGTTTAAAAATCTTCTTCTCAAGAAATGCAATGCTACAATCTGTGAAATTATAATGCAAGCATCCTAAGATAGTGTAAATTCGTAATTGTTCAAATTATGACCCCAGACTAATACTGAAAACCCAAGAGGAGTTCAAAGTTTAACATAAAAAATGCAATCTTGTTGAGCTCTTTATCATATTAGGCAAATCAAATGCACTCTGTTCCAAATCCAGTCACTGTACCATGCCTAATTAACAATTAAATATTAATGTTTATAAAAAAATACGCTTTGAAATGATGATTTAATGGTTAAAGCTTTGATAATACAAACATCTTATCCAATAAACAACTGATTAGAAGAAACACAAAATGTTCTCCTTAAGTACATATATGCCTAAGTACTTCTATTTAAAACAATGAGTTGATCTAAAAAATCAAAAGAGATCAATTATTTTCCGATTAAAAAACACGCCAGGGACACGATGGAATAGAACCAACGTATGGATCAAAACTTTCGAGAAAGAAAATTGCTATTTTTGTAAGCCCAAAGAATGTTTTCACTTTTTACGAGTTATTGACTTAGATATTTTTATTTGATGATCGTCGTGACCGAGCGATAATCGAGTACTTGAGTATTCGTTTACATCCCTATTAGAAAGTACTAAAAAATCTTCAAAAGAAAATTAGAAAAAAAAATGTGGACTTAGTTATATCAAATTTACTTTAAATATTCATTTCAACTGAGTAGTATGAACGATGATATTTGGGCTTTTTTATCATTCCACTGATATAAACTTAATATCTTATATTTACATCAACCAAGTATGATTCCCTCTACGGTTTCTGATAGAAATTGATATTATTTCAGAGCTCTGTAGAAACTGACAGGACTAAAATCTACACTCCTCGTTTATCGATTAGTCGAATCCTTCATCAACCTTAGAAAAATCAAGGACCACACGAAATAATCATGGTGATATCAGACTCAAATTTGCATAGAAGACGATTTGACTATACTTTTATACAACATACTGATGTACATTTACAATAATTCAGTTAATTTTATTTACTTTTAATGATCGATTTATTAATTTGTTAAAAGTAAAATGTAAATTAAGAAAATGCTTTCTTTGATGGTTCATGCGGGTTATGGAGGTAGTGATCGTTGCAGAAAAACGTTACATACCACCCCCCCCCCCAAAAAAAAAAAAAAAAAAAATTATGTATTTTTCTGCATGTAGAGCAAAAACTCTTTTTAATACATATTCTGTGTTGGAATCATTGAAACTTGCGACAAAATATACATTATTTACTTATCTACCGTACATGTTCATGTATAATCAATTTCTCTTGTTAAAATCGCTGTGTTGTGTGTCTAGACATGCTTTTATTTCTTTGTGTATATCTAATTTAAATCTATTGTTTATTCAATCTCAGAAAAACCCTGGAACTAAAACAGAATATACAGGATATACACAACAGGTGTGTTTTTTGTCCTGACGCACGGCTACGCTTTTTTAAAATAAATCGCATATAGGTTGAATATGTTTGTCCATTGATTACAGCTGATTAAATTGTCATTACGTTAATACATTTTATTGGTAAGTTAAGCACGATATTGAATAAATATTTTTTTCTTTAAGATTGGCTTAAAGGTGGCTTAAAGATGTTTGGGCATTAAGGACTAATAAGTTGTCCTTAAAGGTAGCTTAAAGGTCGCTTAAAGATAGTTTTTAAGCTGCCTTTAAGCACCTTTAAGCCATATTTACGCTTTCTTTAAGCCTCCTTTAAGCAGCACATATAGCTTAAAGGTGGCTAAAAGATCGTATTTAAGCTACCTTTAATCACCTTTAATGTATTTTTAAGAACTTAAAGATGGTCATTCATCCTGTGTTTGTTTATTAATATCCTAAAATTTCCTTCAAAGATTTTTCAACAACTGTTCCTTGCAGATGCTTGAAATTTTAACGTATTCTTTGTTTTCAGCATATCATATGGTGGGATTCATTTTTCTACCAATCAGATGTCAACTTTTTGTTAAATGACGACTTTGTTTACTTTTAGCTTAACTTTTCAAACAATTTTTGTCAAAAATTTATCAGCAACTATAAACTGCAGATGTTTTGAATTTTAACATACTCCTTTTTAGGCATACTTTTTTGCGAAATCTATTTTTGTACCAATCAGAAGTTTCGGGTAACTTTTCTTTACTATATTCACATCAGAGCGGGGGTATAACTAGTGAGCATTGGCACACATATACCTTGTTTGTTTTTTTTTTGTTTAGGCCTGTTTTAATTCGGAGACATCCATAAGAGGATACTAAGTATTTATTGAATGGTCTTGCATATCTAAATGTCAGCATACACTCGCGCAGATTTCATTTGGTCACTTGCAGAAATTACACAATAAACCCTAAGCCCAAATCAAGTGATATATCTGGCATGGTAGATTGATGATTGATGTATACATATAATCACATTACATAAACGACAATTCTTTTAAGCGAGATAACTCTGCTTATTTATTCAAAGGAAAAATGAACAATGTCTTTTTATTATGAAAAATAAAACTATTTCAACTTTTATAACCGCCAGTATCAAACAGGCACTTACATACCACAACATACAAACTGCAGTAAAGGAAGACAAATATTTGAAGCAACAAGAAGTAAACAAAAAAATCCTATATCGACCGACCCCCCCCCCCCCCCCTCTTTTTCAGCTAAAATTTTTACCATAGTTTTGTGAGCTCCTGAATACAGACAAATCTTGATAATATATGACACTCAATGGGAAATTTCGACATTGGCACCAATACTTGATTATGGAGTGACAAGAGATAGGAAAAGGTCAGACGAATCAGAGTTGACCATCTCTTCGTCCGTGCTATGATAATTTGACTGCATCGCCTTAGTGTGTTATAGGACTGACGACATCCTAAAATGATCATTCTAGGCTAATATTTATATTCATTTTGATGTTAATTTGTATGACTTTTTTGTGTATCGTCGCTTTAAAAGCCTTTATATACGTTCCTAATCAGGGATAAGAAACATACATGGAACAGCAATATTAGAGCTCGTTTCAAAATGCCGTCGATTTTCCCACTTGGTGACAGTCTTGTTTTCGTCAGCAGCTCGCTAAAGCCAGACTCCCGTCGTTTCGCCGGCATCAAAGACAAGCCGCCGAAACACCGACGCAGTACGACCGCATTAGAGATGGCCGGGTCGCTTTGCCGGCATCAAAGAAGTGCAACCATTTGTGCAATTATTCTGCACGTTAAATTGTTTAGCATTTATACACATAGGTACATGCATGCATATACACGTGTTTAGTGACAAATTCTGTATATATATCGTTTTCCTGAAGACTGTATATTTACAAGTTTAAATCGTATCGATACATTTAATTCCTCAGCTCTCTCTCTCTCTCTCTCTCTCTCTCTCTCTCTCTCTCTCTCTCTCAAGTCACGAGCGATAAATGGCTTACTTCGCATACCACGGTCTGATTGGACAAAAGTCAGTCATAATTTTTCATCAGTGAAGATGTTACAGCATAAATTGTACATAGTTTCACTGACATGGGTCAACCCCAAAAATTGTAGATACTAAATAAGTGCACTCTAATTAGCATAATCGGCTACAACTATAACGTCATCAGTGTGCTAAAAATTAAAACAAAAAACAAAAAATGAGGAGCCTCTTTTTAAATCTGATGAAACCCTGCTTCGCTCATCTTCATTTCTAGTCCGAAATATCTTACATTTTCCTGTCCTTTGTAACGATTTTGTCATTTTACATGCCAGTCCGAAATATCTGACGTTTTCCTGGCTTTTTTTTAACGATTTTGATATTTTACATGCCAGGAAAACATCAGAACCGGCGCCATTACGAAAACTGGAAATTCGCCCACTCCAACTTGAGGCGGCATTCTCGGCTCGATTTTAAATATTTACGAATTGAATCAAATGTTTCACTCACAACCAATTGATGAAACAATGATTTTACTGCTCACTAATATCGCTTTTACGGGTCCTTACATCCCATAAACAGGCTGTTGAACACATTCTATCGAACTGCTGAGATTTATATTGTTTTGATTTCGGGCATTTTTGAAATTTCGCGAGAATATAGGTCAACAACACTAATGTTAATCAGTGTGATTATCAAATTGTGCAGTAAAATTATATTTTAAGCTGTATTATTGAATTTAAATATATATCTATATAAAATCGCCACTTCCAGCTGGAGACGCCGAGCTGTCTACCTTTCCGGGCATGTAAAATATCAACATCGTTAAAAAAGCCAGAAAAATGTCAGATATTTCGCATTTCTTCATGTCAAGGTTTTGTGATTATGGAACTCCATACAAAACTGCGTGGAGTTCAATTCGCTAAGGCAGCTCTCTCTCTCTCTCTCTCTCTCTCTCTCTCTCTCTCTCTCTCTCTCTCTCTCTCCATATATTTGAATTGAGTCATTCCGAACATAAGAATAGGTTCAAATGTTAGTATACATAAGAAAAATAAGTTTTTCGACCTGCAGTACTCTATTTTTAATGCAGTTGCACTGTTTCAACCGCATGCGTTTTTGTGGCGGCGGCATGTCTTTGATGCTGGCGAAGCGACCGGCCGACTGAGTCTAGCGAGCTGCTGACGTAAACATTGACTCTCACCAAGTGGGAAAATCGACGGTATTTTGAAACGAGCTCTAACATGTTATTTAGTTCGCTAAAAATATAGTGCTAGAAACTTTGTAGAGAAAAATATTTTTATTAAGGATAAATTATGATTTAATGATAATTTTTTCATCGTGCATATCAAATTGGTGTTGTAAGTTTGAACGTTTCATTAAATCTTACAATATTAAATACGCTCAAAACGCATGATTTGTGTTCATAATTGACTAAGTGACATGTGGTGATAACGAACAGTGTTCAAATTCAAAAGTCCAAAGGAACATTACAAAACAGGAGCAGAGCAAATACGGACCTCTATAAAAAAAAAGGTAGTATGCCATGGAGGAGTAAGCATTCTCTGCCGACCAATCACACCCGCCGTGCGCCCAATATAATATCGGTAAAAATGTCATTATCGGGGAAATTGTCATAATTTGGAAAGGAAATCGTTCCGGTAAGATGGAGAAATATCCTTCGACAATTCGGTATTCAAATAATACAACAAAACAGATCAATCACGGACCTCTGGAAAACCTCAGGGGCAGGATCAGGTGCAATGGAGGAGTGAGCATCTTCACAAACTTCAGGGAAATATACACTGAATGTATATATAAATATATATTTTCTTGGGAGGGCAACAGAATCACAAGTTCTCCGTAATACAGTAAAACGACAAAATATGGCGCATTATAAATTTTAGTGCCTTTAGCGCAACTGTCTCCCGGCGCTTATATTTATAGTGCCCTAATTGTGATTCATATGTATTCATTTTATGAATGTCTCAAAACAATTACTTCAACCACTTATTTACTACTGAATGTGTGCACTTATGTAATTTCGGACGGTCGATTCTGTTTGTCTATACAATTGTTTATGTTAACTGTATGGATAATCGAGTAGGTTCTGCCAATTAAATATTGATAAATTGACCAATTCCAAATGCATTGCTTATCAGTACCTATCATTAGCACCTCCCGAAATTGGCTTCTCCACTTGTCACTTATTTTTAGTGCCACTAGGTGAAAATGTGATCAAGCATAGCGATAGTCCATGCTGACAACACATGATTGATAAAGAGCTAGTGCCACGAAGCATCAAAATGTGCCTTCAAATTTTCACAAAACTCAAGTTTGAAACAATACAAATTGTAATTACTTATCATAATATTCTGCTTCTATACATATGTATTTTTTTTTCACCTCGGCCTCACCGATTAGCACATGCGCATAATCAAACATACCGTGGTCGTTAAAAATAGCTGAAAATTGTAGATTTTACTGCAGTATTTCCCAAATTTGTATGTGGCCACTTGAGGACCTCTTTGAAACTTTTAAAACTGACAGATATTGCAGAAAGGTATCTGCCTGCAAACTTTCTTAGAGGTACTCAGGTGTGGCCAATATGTATTTTACAAATTTTGAAAATTTTAGTAACAGAAAAAAACCCAGAACACTCTATTTTAGGGTAATTATTTGCTTTATTTTCAATTAAATAGCAGAAATTATATTGAAATGATAAAGAATTATTTGTGATTATTTACAAAATCATGAGTTCATTGAATATTTGTGGTAGAAATGCATATAAACTGAACTTCAACATGTTTTATCTAGTAATTTTATACTGTGTATTCATGCTTACATCGTGCATCATCAATGACGTCATAGTCTGTACGTGGAATCTTGAGTTCTTTCAGTATTTTGCCAATAGAACTTACCAGTAAAGTCTGCATTTTTTAAAAGCATTATTTTTTATATACCACGGTATTATTCAATTGCAGTAGAATATGAGATACACGATTATTGTTAACAAACAGAAAAAAATAATGGCAAAGTTAACATTGTACGTACGTTGATGGCGACTAA
Source organism: Magallana nippona (assembly GCA_033439105.1). Lineage (NCBI taxonomy): Eukaryota > Metazoa > Mollusca > Bivalvia > Ostreida > Ostreidae > Magallana > Magallana nippona. The sequence continues at coordinate 40,635,541 of CM065917.1, read as the reverse complement.
TAAATAAATATCCCTATACATTTGTGTAGAATAAGCGATAGCATGTATAAGTAGGTAGTTGTGGGTTGATTTTTTTTCGTCAAACAGTTAAATTCATTAAACGAAAGGAAAGATTCAAGCGATTTGCGTAAACTTGTTACACAAGTGTTTCTGAATACCACGAGAGAACGACAGTCGATATCGCGTGTAAACATGTGCATGTACATGTATGATAAGCTTAACTTAATTTGTCAAAAAAACTTGATTATTTAATTCCAAAGTACAGCAGTAATTCAATATTAAGCCATCGTCCCTTGCATAAAAAAACATTTTGCCAATGCATTCGTCATTACGTTATCAGCCGCCTGTTGATTCGTTGCGTGGTCAATGTATTTCCGGTGAACCTTTACATGCAGTTATTTTTATGATCGATCGTGTCCGTTTCAATGAAGACGACTTTTGGTATACACACCTTAGAATACATTATCAGCATGTGCACTAAATAGAATTATAATCCTAATTGTGATGTCTTTGTTGATAATTCGTACAATGAAATAAAAATCATCCTAAATGTGTGAACATCGGTGACTTTTGCCTATAAAATTCTCGATTGAAATTTTCTTCGATTATTTTATGCGTATACTAAATCTATTTAAAGTTTGGCTTGTATGGCATATAAAAAGGATTCAGATTACCAGGCCCTTTCCTTAACTAAACAACGATGAGTGCAGAGAAATGGTATTTGTTTCTATTCACACCCCCCCCCCCCCAAAAAAAATCAATCGATTTACGGCAGAGTTCATTACAAATCTATATTTTTACATGCTTGCTATGAATTCAGCTTTTCAAGACAATTTTACGACATTATACATGTGCTACTGCTTGGCTTTGAAAAATCAAATGTTTTATGAAAATGTTCCTTGTAGCCTATCTTCGCTTCCAAATAGTGAACCCACATACACACTCTCCCTCCCCCCCCCCCTCTCTCTCTCTCTCTCTCTCTCTCTCTCTCTCTCTGAAATATGATCTTAGTTCTCAAGACATTTACGAATGGTTTATCACGTATAACAATTCTCAAAAGACATATCACTAGTAAAAATGATATGTTAATGAATATACGTTATATTAGAGCATTCATAAGGAATAATTAATTCACAAAAATATTTTTTTGAGAAATCGATATTCCTCTTTCATTTGATTAATGAACATTAAAACACTGCTGTGATGTCATTCCTTTGTTCCAGCAGTCCAAAGTTTTACTTGTGACAGTCCGATATTAGTGAGCTTTTTAATATCAGACCGTTACCAGTGGTTACAGTACTGATATCCTTTAAAACCGGAATGTCTCAGGTAATTCAACAATGAAATTCAATGGCAGTGTTTTAAGTACGATATATGCCTCAAACACGTCTGTATAAAAATATCAGAGAGTTCTCGGCCCTTACGGGCCTCGAAACTGTTTTATATTATTTCATACAGAACTGTTTTCGGCATATATGCATTACATATACACAGTCGCTGAAACGTTCTACTTTCCCACTTGAACGATGAGTGAACGGTGAGCGCACGATGAGTCCACTCTGAGCGAACGGTGAGCGCACGCTGAGCGGAATTTAGAGAGTGCTTATGAACGGTGAGCGAACGCAGAGCGAAAACGCGAGCGCAAAGTGAACGGTGAACGATATGTGAACGCAAGATGAACAATTTATTCGGAGTGCCCCGGGAATTATTGTTACATTGTGTTTCGTTGGTAATCAGGAAATAATAACAATAAACAAGAGATGGGCAATTCAAATGAAAAAAATTGAACGTGTAATTTTTTTTATTCTAATAAATGAATATTGATTGAACCCTGACATATGTACTTATGAATTACGAATAATTAAGTAAAAAAATCTTGGGACAGATTTTTGCTGCATTTAAAAAAAACCCATGTTTCTATCTGTGAACCGGTATGTCTTATTATCTTTAGAAAGGTAGACAGTCATAGTTGTCCTATGAATGAAGACTATATAATGTCTGGCCATGTCTCTGAAAAGAATATGAACGTGCCAAGATGAAAAGTTTTTTTTTTCATTTATCAATTTTTTAAAGTACGTATATATATATCGGGACTAATACTGGTTTAAAATTTAAAGTTCTGTTCATAGTCACTGTGTTTATCACTAAATCGAATGAACTTCTTATATATCCTTCATGTACATATGTGTATTACCCATTCAGACGTATTACCTAAAAATTAGTATATTTAATTATAATTTTTTTTCATTAAAATGGATAATACCTCGCAGATCTGATCATCTCCAGATAATTTTTCAGCATGAAGTATTTACTCCCTTATTTCAAATTAATGCAGATTTTGCTTTTTAAATAAAACATGAATTTAAGAGTAAGGTATAAGTTTTGGTAATTAAAAAATAAAATTTTTCACAAGAATATTTCACTTGTACGGTCCATTCTATTAAAATATGTCATCCAACCACATTAAATAATAATTCATTTTTGCATTAAATTTCTCGTATTGAGACACCCCAATTCTCAGTATTGTTCTTGTATATTGTAGATATATTATTTAATCTGACAAATGTGTTACATTTAGGCCATTTCAGGGTGTAATGCATATTCAGGATTCCGTATGGAAATCAGTAATTAGTAATTCCTATCATACATAATTTAATAATTCAAAATGCATAAAACTGCCAATTATCTCCCTATCTGCTTATTTTTTAATAATAGATAAAGTTGGTTTGAACATACATGTGCTTTATTGTATAAATGGTTCAAATGCTTGTGGGGGGATTAGAATGGGGAAATATTTTACAATGTTTTTTTCAAAGAGTATGATGTCTACAAAATTGAGTTTTGATTATCTCTTTTTATTGAAACAGTTTACTGTCGTTACTTGTCTTTTTTTTTTTTGGTTTTGAGGAATAATTTGCATTCTGGGTATGAATTGACCTGGGTACGAGTAGGTCATACTACGATTTGACTTGAAACATAAAAATGATTTTTTTTTAAATTGAAAGTAGGCGAAAAAAACGTCTTTGGTGTTTTCAAAAAGTAATCATCAAGCAAATTTAATTACAACGCATGATTTTATTTTTAATGACGATGAAATAAAGCTGCTTCACCGTTGAAACACATTTTTTTGTCCAATCAGATGTCTTGAAATTAATTTGATCGGATCTAATGCAACTGTTGAAAGTTGAAGAAAACGAGAATTTGTTTTCTTAATTAGGAATTTGATTTTTCAAGAACATACAAGGTATGTTTGAATGTTTTTATTACTCATTAAAAAATATTTACAAATTATCACCAAACGGGAAGTTAGTACGAGATTCAAATTCAACATGAATGCCGGTGATGTCACTGCGCGTGAAGTGATTCTTTTTTCCTCCATCTTGGAAACGTTTTTCAAGTTCATAGGTATATAGTGTAATTCCTATAGTTTTGGTATATACACGTGTTGTCTATAGGGATAGCTTCGCTCTCACGGGCCCTTCGAGGGCTTCGCCCTCTATCAGTATTTGGAATTGGTAAGTATTAAAAGAAGAAGAAACTATACTCGGAATCAAATACCACTTCATTAATGGACAACGTCTGAACGAAGACAAAATTCGAACCACTGCTTACGTTGACGTTCTGATTTTTCTGTCTTCAGAATCGTACTCAAAAATCGGTGTAAATATATATGGCTACCAAATGTATGTACATGCGAAAACAAGTAAGAATGCCTTTTAACAACTTCATGCGTTTAGAACATAAATAAAGCATGATGTGTTTGAGTTAATGTTTATGAAAATTAAAAAAAAAAAACCAGGCAAAAACAAGAAGACGAATTGTTCTCAAACAAACAATCAGAGATTTAGAACATTTCTGTTTCAATTGAATCGATGAGATACGTTTCCTTTGATACTTCAAAATGATAGATTTAGTTTTTTTTTTAAACTGACCTTGACCTTTGTCCTTTATGTAATTTTGATTGACCAAAGTCAGCTTTTATATTCAAGTGATGCGATGTCTCTACGATGTACGGTTTTAAAGTTGTAGGTGTTTTTAACAAAATCAAGAAACATTTAGGGGCATTAACTGCTTAAAAGAGGCATTGAATCCTTTTCGTATGAATTAATTGAGATATCCTTAAAGTGTATTTAATACATTGATCAAAGTTTTAAGTATCTACCTCTTATTGTTTCAGAGAAGCAGCGATAACAAGCAATTTATGATAAGGGCAATAACTCTATTACTATAATTTCAAAATGGGGGCTGAAGGGCTATATTTTTAAAGGTTTTAGGAAGAGCTACTACATTCATGAAAAAGTGTTGTTTTTTTCTATACCACCCTAAACAATAGAGATATGAACAATATTTTTGGGATTTTTGAATGACTCTGACCTTTGACCTTTACGTTGTGTTGATCGGCCAAGGTATATGCTTCCATCCTAAGTGGATCGGTGTCTCTATAATAAATTGGTTCAAAGTTGTTCGGGTTTTTATTGAGGTTAAGGAAGTTGCAGAAGCAATAACTGCTACAAGAGGACATTGGATCCATTTGGCATTAATAGATTGAAGGAACCTCTTAGTGAACTGGATCGCAGTAGTAGTTGATTGTGTTGGTGATGAGGGACAGGAAGGAAAATTAGATGAGTGTCCTCAATCACAGGTGAGTGTTAGCGTGGTTAACATTAACCCAGCATTATTAGTAGATGACAAACGAAGAATACTGAACCTTCTTGGTAAGTTCAGTGACGTTTTGGAGGAATTTATGACAAGATCTACAATAATAAAAGCATCACAAAACCCTTTTAATAAGTGCTTTTAAAAATTATAAGTCAACATATGATCGACCATTCTTTTTATCAATTGTTATCAAACATTTATAAACATAGTATGTACTGACGGGGATCATTTTATATGCTTTATTAAAAATTACACAACAGATAACCTATGTTTTTGTCAATAGTTTTACAATAATGATTAGAACAATATTATATAAATCACTGAAATAACTAAAAGAAAACTTTTAATTTGTGTCAAATCAGTGTTGAAATGTATCTATTTTGAAGATTACATGAATGATTACTTAAGATATATATATGTTTCATGCCGTGTTGCTTGTCGTTAACGTAACACGTAAATAATGGTAAAGAAAGCTTTACTAATGCTTAAACGCTATTTAACCTCAACATGAATAAAATCGTCTGCCCCAAAAACGCAGGATACATTCAATGTCTCTCTTCGGTCTTGTTTATATCCATATCATTTAATTTTTACTATTAGCTTTTGTAATTTTTTCACTATCTCCTTGAAATCACGTCTTTGTGCAGAGGATATTTCCCAGCATCTAAGCATTAATTTGTAGCATGGCTCAGGCGTATCTGTGGGAGCTTCCATTCTTTGTCCTGTATTAATACATGTGTAAAGGTGTTTTGTTAACACAGTACAATAGATGAATTTTATTTTAAAAACTAACATTATTTCATTTAAATGTTTCGTGTTAAATATATATCAAACGTTTACCTTTTGATAACATATTTTTGGTTTCTTTATTTGTCAGATGATCGTATGGTGGCTTCCCCATTGAAAATATCTCCCACATCAAAATTCCAAAACTCCAGACGTCACTCATAAGTGTGAATTTGCCTATTAAAGTACACGGTTCTTAAAACAAATATATCAGGATCTTTCGAAATATAACATTTGCTATTTAAAATAGATGCTGTCATTAGACAGTAATACCCGCACCTAGTGTTAGCCTCTAAATAACACTCTCTTGCACCAGTTTTAGTCCAAAAAAAGGGCTCATGCAACTTCCGGTACTTTTTAAAAATTATAATTTTCATAAATGATGAGTTCACATCCAATACTACACATATTGCCTTTATGTACAATTTGGGGTTGAACTGTTTGCATCTGTTTTGATCTTCATATTATTTCCATTAAAAACCCGTTTTTAAATATGACACAAACAAACATTCTTAGGATTTTATATTCGTATTTGTACCCTCATGCAGAAAAAAATATGATAAAATAAAAAAAATCCCTACCTACCTAACCTAATTTTTTCATCAGTGTTACCCTAAACACAAAATTTTTTTTTCTTAGGCCTAACTGTTAGGTAACATTATTTTGGGGGAAAATATTATATTTTATACACTTTATTTAATGTTCCGCTCAATAAGGAGTACATCACAATATGTGGGTGTCCCATACCACCTTAAAGCTGAAAATTGTGCTTTACATGGTTGATTACCTAATAAAATTGTGCAAGGGGTTTTAAAGAATAAAGTTATGAAAATACAGGCAATATGTTACAATTAAATGATCTTTGTCTGAAGTTGCGTACACAACACAGGTCTACAGGTTGCATTAGCGGGTATTAGTTTTACCCAGCTCTTTGGTTTGATGAGTATCACATGGTGTACATGCATATGTGTTTTCGATATGCAGAATAGGATTAATTAACACGAATAAACGTTTCTTTTGTGGTGATCAGCTAAAGGAATTCATATTGTGCTAATTGGATTATCATTATGATGTTGACCAATATAGGTAAGTATAATACATGTAGTAGCGCAATATTATGAGACACCGGTATACAAAACAGTTAAGTTTTACTTTCACTTTCTAAAATGTGATATCCCTTTGCCAGCATACTGTATCATCATCTTTATTTAAATAAGCTTATCTACAGTTTCTGTCATTTTAATTGCAGATTTTTTTTTTCATTTTTTCATTTGTCAGACTTTCACTATTGAGTTGACTCCATATTGCCCTATTTTGTATTAAATTTGGGTCTTAAATATCATGTTTATATGAGTTATAATAGGGAGGAAGGGGAAGGGGCCTTAACCGTTCCCCATCCCCAGGATGTGTGGATTAGATATACATTTCTAGTGAGAATGAAGGCATGCGGCAGCTTTTTTTTTCCATTATACCCCCTACCCCATCATCATACACCAGTAATAGAAAAAGAGTTAATGACTAATTTTATTTTATTTTAAATTGCTTAATATTCTTTTTTGTCAAGAGATATGTGGTATGTCAAGATTTATGACTCATGAAAATTTATGCATTTAAATCCTGATTGTTAACATACATGTATAATTATATATAAAAAAAAATACATGTGATATTATACTAGGGATCATGCAATCAATTGCAGAATTGCCAATCGGTTATTTATAACTCATTTTGACTGATTAATTTGTTAATCATTTTGAAAATAAAGACATTTCTAAATACATGTATAACATATTATCAATAGATTGATTTTGTAACTGTTTAGGGCCCCACTCTGCAGATGCCCTATAGTGATCATTCTGTCCAATTCTGCTGATCATGTCAAGATACATTAGATACATTTAAGACAAATTGGCCCTTGCCCCTTGGATTATTCCCCCACCCCATGGAGTTGTTTTTAAACAACCACCCACCCCCTCCTCTGAAATAGGAAATCATAATACATTTCAATAACTGTTGAGATCCCCACCCTAGACCATATTCATTCTTCCTCATTGTGTCATTGCACATCAATTGGTACATGTATATAGGTTATACCCCCTTTGAGATGCCCAGTGACTTTCCAGAGTTAGAACTAATCAAGTAACCTATCTTATTCATATGTAGTGTAATTCCTAGCCCTAGCCCAATGATGACCCTGCTTTGTTTTTTACAGCAAGGTTTTTGTTGACTGACTTTATAATTTCCACAATTATATTGAACATTTTGTTTATCTTTAAGATTAAAATGCAATTCCCAAAATCTCTTTATGTACATCTGACATCATACAGAAAAAAACAATCAAGAAATGATTTTGCTACTGTAAAAATGTGAGAAGAGACTCTGAATCTCCCTACCCACCTACCCCCTGAAAACATGAATAGTCGAATATTTTTAATATATCCTCAAAATCATCGAAATCCCAGCTCCTAAACCATATATATTTTTGTTTCTTGAACCATGACCATGTCAAGGCAAATCTTTTTGTGGTATTGGAAGGTCAGGACATCTGAAGGTCACCCTAACCCTACCCCACCCTCCCAAAATCAAAAATGATCAAATAACTTGAAAAAAATGCTTGTGATCCCCACCCCTAAAGCATATATATTCTTCCTCCTTATGCATCTTATGGTACGTTATTTCAATCACAAGAGATAAGAGGAGGTCCAGGAATTAGGTTTTTTATGGGACGGAACATCATTTTGCAGATAGTATTGACCCTCAGAATCAAATTTATATTTCTAAAACCTTATTGCATATCTATAGCTCAGCCCCAGTTATATCCCTATAAATGATGTGGCTATTCATTAAATCATGAGAGGAGTTCTGGGAAGTAGGTTTTTTCAGATGTAATAAACGTCAATTTTCAGCTACTATTTGACTCCCTGGATGAAATTTAAATTTTTAAAACCTTATTGCATGACTATATGACAGCCCCTATCATACCCCAAGATATGATGTGGCTATTCATTAAATCATGAGAGGAGTTCTGGGAAGTAGGTTTTTTCAGGAGTGATAAACGTCAATTTTCAGCTACTATTTGACTCCCTGGATGAAATTTAAATTTTTAAAACCTTATTGCATGACTTTATGACAGCCCCTATCATACCCCAAGATATGATGTGGCTATTCATTAAATCATGAGAGGGGTTCTGGGAAGTAGGTTTTTTTAGGAGTGATAAACGTCAATTTTCAGCTACTACTTGACTCCCTGGATGAAATTTAAATTTTTAAAACCTTATTGCACACCTATAGGGCAGCCCCTATTATATCTCAAGAGATGACATAGCTACTGCATAAATTGTAAGAGGAGTTCTGGGAACCATATTTTATTGCCAAAAAAACGTCATTTTTTGATGCCCACAGACCCCCGTGATAAAAACAAAAATTCTGAAACATGATTACACGTCAACATGACACCCTGAAGCATATCCTATTAGATTATTAGGCTACTGCAAAAAGAAATTGACGTTTTTTAAAACCAGACTTTTTGTAAAAAAACCGTCATTTTTCAGCCATTTAATGACCCCCAGGACAAAATTGAAATTTCCGAAACCTTATTACGCATCTATAAGACACCCCAAAACATATTCCAAGAGATGAGTTCTCTACTGTTGAAAATGTAAAAGGAGTTCGAGGAAAAAGGATTTTTGTCAAAAAACGTCATTGTTTACCAATTATTTGACCCCAGGACTACCAGAGAATTTTTGAAACCTTTTTACAAAACAACATGACACCCCAAATCATACTCCACGAGTTCAGTTTGCATGTTTATAAGATGTAAGAGCAGTTTGATAAAGTAAAACGTGACAGACGGACGGACGGACGGACGGACGGACGGACGGACGGACGGACGGACGGACGGACAGACAGAACAGGGTAACAACAATATACCCGAACTTTCTTTAGAAAGTGCGGGTATAACTAGATGCTGTCATTAGACAGTAATACCCGCACCAAGTGTTTGCCTCAAAATAACACTCTCTTGTACTAGTTTTAGTCAAAAAGAAGGCCATATGCAATATGTTACAATTACATGATCTTTGTCTGAAGTAACGTACACAACACAGGTGTACAGGTTGCATCGGGTACTAGTTTTACCCAGCTCTTTGGTTAGATGGGTTTCACATGGTGTACATGCATATGTTTTCTTGATATGCAGAATAGGATTAATTAACATGAATAAACGTTTCTTTTGTGGTGATCAGCTAAAGGAATTCGTCTTGTGCTAATTGGATTATCATTATGATGTTGACCAATATAGGTAAGTATAATTCATGTAGTAGCGCAATATTATGAGACACCAGTATACAAAACAGTTAAGTTTTACTTTCACTTTCTAAAATGTGATCTCCATTTGCCAGCATACTGTATCATCATCTGTATTTAACTAAGCTTATCTACAGTTTCTGTCATTTTAATCGCAGATTTGTTTTATTTTTTCATTTGTCAGACTTACACTATTGAGTTGACTCCATATTGACCCTATTTTGTATTAAATTTGGGTCTTAAATATCATGTTTATATGAGTTATTATAGGGAGGAAGGTGAAGGGGCCTTAACCGTTCCCCATCCCCAGGATGTGTGGATTAGATATACATTTCTAGTAAGAATGAAGGCATGCTGCAGCTTTTTCTCCCATTATACCCCCTACCCCATCATCATACACCAGTAATAGAAAAAGAGTTAATGACTAATTTTATTTTATTTTAAATTGCCTATTCTTTTTAATCAAGAGATATGTGGTATGTCAAGATTTATGACTCATGAAAATTTGTGCATTTTAATCCTGATTGTTAACATACATGTATAATTATATATAAAAAAAATACATGTGATATTATACTAGGGATCTTGCAATCAATTGCAGAATTGCCAATCGGTTATTTATAACTCATTTTGAATGATTAATTTGTTAATCATTTTGAAAATAAAGACATTTCTAAATACATGTATAACATATTATCAATATTTTTTGTAGATTGATTTGATTGATTTTGTAACTATTTAGGGCCCCACTCTGCAAATGCCCTATAGTGATCATTCTGTCCAATTCTGCTGATCATGTCAAGATTCATTTAAGACAAATTGGCCCCTGCCCCTTGGGTCATTCCCCCACCCCCCGGAGTTGTTTTTAAACAACCACCCCCCCTCCTCTTAAATAGAAAACATGAATAGTTGAATATTTTTAAAATATCCTCAAAATCATCGAAATCCCAGCTCCTAAACCATTTATATATATATTTGTTTCTTGAACCATGACCATGTCAAGGCAAATCCTTTTGTGGTATTAGTAGGTCATGGCATCTGGGGGTCACCCTAACCCCACCCCACCCTCCCAAAATCAAAAATGATCAAATAACTTGAAAAAAATGCTTGTGATCCCCACCCCTAAAGCATATATATTCTTCCTCCTTATGCATCTTATGGTACGTTATTTCAATCACAAGAGATAAGAGGAGGTCCAGGAATTAGGTTTTTTATGGGACGGAACATCATTTTGCAGATAGCATTGACCCTCAGAATCAAATTTATATTTCTAAAACCTTATTGCAAATCTATAGCTCAGCCTCTGTTATATCCCTATAAATGATGTGGCTATTCATTAAATCATGAGAGGAGTTCTGGGAAGTAGGTTTTTTCAGGAGTGATAAACGTCAATTTTCAGCTACTATTTGACTCCCTGGATGAAATTTAAATTTTTAAAACCTTATTGCATGACTATATGACAGCCCCTATCATACCCCAAGATATGATGTGGCTATTTATTAAATCATGAGAGGAGTTCTGGGAAGTAGGTTTTTTTAGGAGTGATAAACGTCAATTTTCAGCTACTTTTTGACTCCCTGGATGAAATTTAAATTTTTAAAGCATTATTGCACATCTATAGGACGGTCCCTATCATATCTCAAGAGATGACATAGATACTGCATAAATTGTAAGAGGAGTTCTGGGAACCATATTTTTTTGCCAAAAAAACGTCATTTTGTGATGCCCACAGACCCCCGTGATAAAAACAAAAATTCTGAAACATGATTACACGTCAACATGACACCCCGAAGCATATCCTATAAGATCATTAGGCTACTGCAAAAAGAAACTGACGTTTTTTGAAACCGGACTTTTTGTAAAAAAAAAAAAAAAACCGTCATTTTTCAGCCATTTAATGACCCCCAGGACAAAATTGAAATTTCCGCAACCTTATTGCGCATCTATAGGACACCCCAAAACATATTTCAAGAGATGCTTTGTCTACTGTTGAAAATGTAAAAGGAGTTCGAGGAAGAAGGTTTTTTGTCAAAAAAAGTCATTTTTTACCAATTATTTGACCCCCAGGACTACCAGAGAATTTTTGAAACCTTTTTACAAAACAACATGACACCCCAAATCATACTCCAAGAGTTCAGTTTGCATGTTTATAAGATGTAAGAGCAGTTTGATAAAGTAAAACGTGACAGACGGACGGACGGACGGACGGACGGACAGACGGAACAGGGTAACAACAATATACCCGAACTTTCTTTAGAAAGTGCGGGTATAACCATGTATCATCGTACTTAAATATTCCTATCATAAAGTATTCAATGTATTACATATTGAAACAACGTTCCAAGTGTTTACTTTATATGTTTTTTTTACTATCTGAAATAAATACATTAGTTTTTCTTGCCGTGGTAGTGACGGATTTGACTCTCAAGTGATTAATAACGATGTAGCGACCTTGACATCTGGTTGCGACCCCAAACCTTGACCTTTTGCTGAATATCACGAACACTTTCCATTTCTGTTATATGACAATGCATGACATTTTCCATGCACATTTACATGACAGAAAAACGTTTAAAATAAAAACCTTATTATTCGGAACGCTAATAGTTAAAATAATATCGAGGATGAATAAAGATATAATTTAAAGTATGTACAAAATGCTGAAAAAACAATCTAAACATTAACATTCTAACCAACGGCTCTGTCACTTTTCTCAATAGTCAATCAAAGTGTTCTACTTTTAAAACTGTACAAAAAACTATGATAGTTTGTAAGAATTTGCCATTTTCATTACGAACACGCATAAAAATACAAATGTTTTGTCTTGATGTTAAGCACGGGCAATTCATTTTATTGTTTTGTTTTATCAGTAAAATTGATAAGAATGCATTTCCGGTTACGAAATGTTGAATTACGTTAATTCAGTTCTTTATATTCATTTATTTTATTTATCTGAATAAACAATTATTTTTATTTTAGATATAGTGTAACTGTAAGGAAGTAAGTGTTAATTTCTTTTGTTGTATCCATTACATTTATGAAGAAAGATGTTAATCTTTGTAAAAGCAATATTGTTATTATTTTTTTTTTTCAAAATTATAACATGATCAATAATATAGGGGATACCTGTTTTAGGATTATGTTTGATTAAACCAACTAAAATATGAAAGCATCTCTTTGCCATCACTAGTAAAAGTTTAAAAGTTTAAGGCAAGGTCTGAGATGAATCAATATTACAAAAATATTTCTTACTACGTAATTCAAACATATTTTCTTATTTTGTCTTATAGCAATAAAAAGTCGAAAATTAATGTATAATTTTTAATTGTTAATTGGTTTAATTTGTAAACAAATCGAAATGTGATAATTAGATACATGTAATTGGCAAAATTGTATGAATTTGAGAGTAATCCACTCTAAAAATGTCCAATAATAATATTATTATTCTTTCTATGACTTTTTTCCTTAAATTAGCTTGCAGGTGTACATGCATTGGAATCATGAAAGGATTCGACTTCAAAACATGACCGCAAGACCAAATCTATAATAAATAATAAAACAAACCATCTATATCAGCCCAAAATAGAATATTTTAAACTGTTTGATTGTTGGCTATATACACAATAATTAAGAATTGATATAACATATTTTTTTTCTTTTTTTTGTTATCCTACATAATATAACATTATATAAACGCAACCATATGAACAGGAACTTACGCATGCTTTGCCACCTTTACCAATCTAAAATGTAGGTTTTTTCTTTTTTCTTTAAAGTTAAATTTTACTGATATAAAGATAAAAATGATTATCTCTTTAAAAACAAATCAAAAGCGATAACAGGATTAAGTTATTCTGTCGATAGTTCCTTTATTTAGACATTGCTTGATTTTCATGAAAAATAATAATTATAACTATATCATATTTTGGCTATTGATGCCAAAAGTATCAACTATAAATCAGTACATACGTATGTTTACTTGAGCAACGCATTTTTATTTCTACTTTTATTTCTATGGCTCTTGGAAGAACAAAAAAATGATTACTTCGCACCAACGTTATGTTGTAATAATAATATAGTGTTTAGTGAAATCGAATACAATCGTCTGATTTGTTTTTAAATCATTAGCATTATTTCTAAATGCGTATATAAAAAGAAAAACAGAAACATGCAAGCTATTATGTTTATTCTATTAAAAAGACGCTGTTAATATTAGAAAACAAAACGTTGAGACTAATAGATTTAGCGATTGTTGAGGGTATGTTGTTTTACAAGCACCCATCTAACAGTTATCCTGCAAAATATTCTCTAAGGAATTATTTAAACAATTTAACTTTTAACTTTTTGTTTATTTGCGTGCAATTTAAAGTTAAAAATTTAAATGTAATGGACTTTGTTTTGGTCGATATTGTCAGAATTGTTTGTGTCATATTACTTTTAAATAGTACAATGCAAAACCACGCAAAATGAGTTACTATTGGCTAATGACATGTGGTGATAAAGAACAGTGTTCAAAATAAAAAATCCAAAAGAAAATTACAAAAGAGGAGCAGAGCAAACACGGACCTCTTAAAAAATAGAGGTAGGATCAGGTGCCAAGGAGGAGTGAGCATCCTCTGCTAACCGGTCACACCCGCCGTGTGCACTTTGTCGTAATCGGGAAGAAACAGAAAAGTCCGTAGACAATCAGGTGATTAATTATGGTATAACAATTAGTAAAAAAAAAGGTCAGTTAGCATGCGACCCAGTGGAAGATTGTATTTGCTGACCAGGTCGTTGTATCGACCATAGAACTTACGAAAAGAACACTTCAAACGAGACTGTTGATAATCCTGTTTTATCAACTTGTTTGTCAGTAGCTTGCCTCGCCTTAAAAACTGTTCATACGAAGAGCATGCCCTTGCATGTTACATGATATAAATCTTGATATTTTATTCTAAAAATAAAGATCGAAATTCACAATTATATTGTGCGTAACAAGTCCGTAGGCACAAGCTTTCCCTTAAAGTGATATTTGCTACGCAGCTAGGTTAAGGACGCCCATGGATTATCGTATGAAATAAATGCTCTAAAAACAGACTTATTTTTCAGACAATGTTTACAAACTCATCCCAATATGGTAATGATAATGTTTATACATCATTATGTTACTATCGATCTCCCTTACATTTTGTACAGGAAAACAGCCACCGAATCAGCTGTGTATCACGTGACACGCTAAAAATAGAATAGCTACATATGACTTCATTTATCGCAAAAGTTCAGCGATATACGAATGAAAGATTCAATTGTTGTATATATCACTTAAAAGAAAATTAATTGCTTCATCTAAAAAGTGCTGGGAGCAACTATAGCAATACCAGCAACATACATAATTTTTGCATGAATCGTTCAAGTTTTAGAAATTTTGTCGATGACTGAGTTAATTCGCGTGTCAAAAAACTATTTCCTTTCAAGCCACAACTTGCTCCCAGCATTTTTTACGATCATTGGTATTCATTGAAAATGAAAAAGTCAAACACAATCCTTAAAATTTACGGGGTATCGTTGAACTTTTGCAATTTTATACAGGTATTCATGATTTTATGCAATCGAGCCGATTTTCAAACGCACTGATGATCAGGATCAAGGGCAGATAATCTTAAGTTGTGAAGTGCGGAAAATTTAAAGATTGACATCGTTTATCGTTGGTTATTCCTAATCTGCATATTTCATTAACCTTTTGAACCTTTCAATTCGTAAACTACAAAGAGATATTACCCATTCATTATTTTTTTGTTCAGTTTAAACAGAATAGAGTGATGAATTCCTCAATGCACAGATAACCACATGCCCGGATCTAAAATTTGTGGTGGGCTTGTTTTTTTAATGTCTTCTCTCTCCATATAGCTTCAGACTAATTTAAGTGTCTAGATAACAGGCTTAGAACTCTTTTGAAAAGGAAATAAGAATTAAGCCAGCTCCATCTTTAAAAATTTTTAAAGTCCTTAAACCATTCCTCTTTATTAAATATTTAATTTAATATTGTCACATGTTATGAAGTCAGTTTGCCTCTGTCTCGATCAATATAACATAATCTTGCTTTTAAGTGCATCTCCACCATAAAGTCAGGATAATTTTTATCATTATAAGATACAAAATTCTTTAATATGTTCTTTTAATGATACACTGAACCTCATATTTGTCTAGATTTTCATGACTAATTGAATAAAATTGTCATCAAAAAGGTGCATTTGATCTCAAATGAACACAAAATAAATGAAACATAATATATTTTTATTGGAAAACAAAACTCATAATTGTAAATTTCTTTAAGCAGCTTTAATTTTCTTTTTAAAATGTCTTAACACATTGAAAATACACCAATGCATGATGGTGAGCACTTTCTTATAGTTCCATCTCATTAATTCATTATCAGATTTAATTTGAATTAAATAGTCTGTAGAACACAGGGAATGTGTGGGTAGGGGTGACAGAGTAACCTCAAGAGCTGAAACCACAAGAGTTGATTCTTAAAACCCATGTCGCCAGGTGGTAGCAGATGTCTATGTTTGGCTGAAATTAAAAAAAAAAAACAATTAGCTGTGTGAACATATGCATAGCAAATACATGAATATTTATTGAATACACTGACCAATGACGATGCAGTGTAATAAGTATGACCTAACAATGTGTGACAATGGCAGTGCAAAAACTAAATTTGCACATCAAGTCATACTATCTTAAACACATATCAAATTGAGAGAGAGAGAGAGAGAGAGAGAAGTGTGTGTGTGTGTGTGTGTGTGTGTGTGTGTGTGTGTGTGTGTGTGTGTGTGTGTGTAGTAAATGTCCGTTTTTATGTAAACATGTAAAATTATCCCATATTACCAATGACCAGCTATGCAATTTAATCCATTCATTACTTTCATATACTTACAAGTTTGATTTCAAACTGTGTTTGCTTTACTCATATTAATATTTAATTTCTTTTGATATACTGTATATCTCTTCTCGAGTAATCTTTTACTAAATTATGATTTCATGAGTTTCAGATTTTTTTTTACATCAATGAGATGTCCATAATGTCAAATATGAGCTGAGGTATCTGAGCTCGGTAAGAATTAAACCCACATCTACATGTATTTGTCTTATCTCAAAATTGTTTGTATACAATGTACATGAGCTTTGCATGAAAATTTTACCTAGAAATGAATCAATATGTATATTTACATAAAAAAAACCCGACTCAAACAAATAACAATGATTCTGCAGAAAAATTAAATTCTGAGAAGACTGTTTTATGAGTATCAGTAAACATTCCATTACCCTAAGATTCTGGCCTTGATGTAATATGAAGTTCTTTTCAATTATAAGCTTAAAATCTTCTTTTAACATGTTTAAGAAATAAAAAAAATGAATTGTAGAATAGCATATCTAGCCACTATGCTATATGGTCTCAAGCGACTGAGTCTGACCACCACATGTGTAATATTTTATTGGTTGGGGTTTATTATTATGAAGCCTGACTGCAGAATACTTAACACATCAAATATATTAATCATTTCATTTTAATGCACATACAAACATGTACAAATCTTTCTGAATTTTTGAATTTATAAAGTGAAAGGTAATGTGGTACAAAATTGTTTTATTCAAATTAGGCAAAGAAATCATGATGCAAACATTACTTTGATTACATCATTCTACACTTGTGTACCCTGGGACTCAACCCCACCCCTTTCAAATGCAATGTTTACAGTGTTTGCAATATAATTATATGTTAGTTCAATAGTAAAATAAGAATACAAAACGGTGTTATAGATATATATTGTAAGCACAGACCCAGCAAAATGAATACTATCATCTTAACTCCAACAATTTACTGTTCAATGTACAAAACACAATGTTGCACGTGTAATCATCATACAAACATGAATGCACATGATAACAACATTCTACAATTGTGTATCCTGGGAACCCCACCTATTTTAAATGCACTGTTTTCAGTGTATGGTGTGTAGTTCAATACACAAAAAGAAATACATGCACAGCAAAATAAGAACAGCGGTGATGTGCAAAACAAACACGTGTAGATACACTGGACTGAAAAGAGCAAATGCTTTGAAAAGAAAACGTAAACACGACATATTCTCCATACATACCTTTATAATCTCTCAAACGGTGGTTGAGCTGTATTATCCACTCTCAGCGTCTTGCATGCCATGCATCTTATTAAAAAAATGTTGACACACCGCTGTCAGCTGTTCGTAACCAAAATAAGGCGAGTGAAAGCGCTCTCTTGACGCGGATAATAAGCAAACGACAATGCAGTTTTAAGAAATAAACGCATTTAATCACAGATTTCGATTCAGTACTGTTTAAAATAAAACTAAAAATGATTATTTAAAGCAATCAATCGATAAATTTTAACAGCGATCGCTTAACTAAATCAAAATTAGGAAATAGATGAAAACATGAATAATGGGCGGAGCTAACGTCATAAAAGGTCACGTGATATTCATGAGCAGAAATCTATGGGAAGCCCTAACCTAGCTGCGTAATTGTGTCATGAGGGTTTTATTCCTAATGTTTCTTATAATTTCCTTTTTCTATTATACCTGTCATTAACGTTTCAGGTGCTGTCCATTTTTCAACTAGTTGTTGTTCTGCCGTATTTTGTTTTTGACACTCGTCTTCTTTTTCTGCCATCCAAAAATCGTAAATTTTGACAATTCCACTCTCAGTAACCAAACAGCTCCTTGCCGCAAGATCTCTACAAATACAGAAAATGCAATTTTTAGTGATATCACATATATCTTTAACTTTACAGTTTATCATAAGAATGTGGTGTATCATAAAAATTCTTTCAAAAAGATTATAATGAGAGTTTTGATTTTAATTTTTCATCAAAATATTTTGATAAACCACTGATTGACTTCATTATTTTAATTTTTCAAAATCTCTGAAAAGTTACTATTTAAAGAGTAACTCTAGCTCAGCTGATGTGATTTTTTTTATGACAGATTTTTGCTCATAAAATGTGGCGAATTGTACCTGGAATTTTCAGACCATAAAATATATGATCACTTAATAACGACACTTCAGCAAAGATTGTCCCAAAGTTAAAATGCAAGATATATCTTCGCAGTAAAAAGAATTACGGTTTTTATTCATTGGACTGCATAACTTCATTCAAATTTAAAGAAGAAGGTAGAGTTTCTTTTAATAGATGCCTTAAAATTCAAACGTTGTTTAAATCTCATGAAAATATGCATACAATAGCTTGGATACATGTGTATATAAAGTACCAAGTTATATACCTTTATTCTGTTTTCAAAAAAGAATAATGACTTCAACATTTTGTCATTTTTCTAAGATTTAGTCAAAATTGATGAAAAATAACACATTTTTTTTTTTGTTTTTTGAAGAGGAAAATGTGTCCACAGCCGTCGCCCAGAAAGAAATTAATATATTTTATATGATATCACATGATTATATTGTGAGTTTCATCGTGGGTGACAGACGCGGACATAGTTTGCTATTCACATAACCATTGAAAAATTGGTGTCGTCTGCTTAGTTTTTAAAGAATACTGGAAAATGCACTGTTTATGACGTCATAATTACCATTGTGAAAGTCTAATCAGGTAACTATTTATAGATTCATCTATTTTCCTGTGTAAATGTTATATTAAATTTTTTTGTGATATTTTTAAAGATCACTTAAAAACAGGGCAAAATATGACTCAAACTGTACATAGTTCTTTAAAGGATTGTATAGAAATGTATTGAATCAAAGTACAATGATATTCTAAAAGCCTGCAATTGCACATTCCATTCGTATTTGTATTACGATTTTAAACAAAATAAAAATTTTCAGTTTCTACAATGGTACATTACAACCATTATTTTGATAACAAGCGGATACTGGAGTAGAAGTTACATTTATTTATCAAATATTCGCTTTAAAGTCATTATGCCAGGCTTTACGGAAGCGTATCGGGGCCTACACTTGTTGTGTTATAACATATACATTGTCATATATTTTTATCGTCTTATTGACTTATAATCTATGATGTCGTTTATTCAATGCAAATATTTTGCATTGTATTCAGGTAAGTTTACAAAATTTAAATCACCTTATTGTAATTGATCAGTTTTCTTGTTATCTGCTATATCGACTAAACAAAATATTGGGTTATAAATTATAACTTAAGAATGAGTTTTAGTCATATCGAGAAAGAAATGTTGACATAGAACAATGAAAATGTATACATTATAGGTATATCGACATAAATGTGCTTTCATTTCTTGGGAAAATATTGCAAAAATATTGTTATCGTATGAATTTCGCGGGGGCTGGAGTTCTGATGGTAGTACACTTCATCTAACTCTAACTCTGAGAAACACATGTATACTGACGTTTGTGAACTCATTGGAATTCGTATGCTCAATTTTCATGAATTTCGATTATCCTTTCATCCTTTCATCAATGAATTTAAATCCACAACGAATTATGAGTAATAGTATTGATATATTTATCATACAAATTATTTCACGAAATATAGTACCCATTAACCTATAATAAAAATAGTAATCTACCAATATTAGCTGCACGAAATTCAATCCAACATAAAGTAAATAAATTTAAACTCTAAAAACCAGATACTTCTTTTATTATCAAGCAATTAACAAATTATCTGCATTTGTTATCGTAGTTAGGGGTGGTAGATGTGAGCAGTCCTATATATGTACCCCAAAATTATGATCGTGTTTCAAAAATCATGTTTTTACAACGGTCTCCCATCGAAGAGGCTTGTTTCACCCATCTGTCTTGAAGCAATTTGATAACCCAACCTCTCAACTACAATGTAATCTAACTACGATATCAACTGCGATTATGCATTAACTAACTGCATAAGCGTTGCATTTTCTCATTACCACGATCTGATGTAAGTCTTTTCTTTATTCGCGTGGTGAAAAGACTCGCATCAAATAATGATTATGAGAAAAATGCAACGCTCATGCGATCAGTTCATGCATACTATTATTTTAAAGCAAATACACTAATTTTATAATTTTTTCGACGCTTTGGTAAATGAAACATTTTTAAGGGGGGGGGGGGATATAATACGAGGAAGTAAATGTGTTCACGTATTTTAAGTGTTCTACCATGTTTTCAAACCTCATGTCACATGTTTAATTGAGAGTAACCCAAACATAGAAAATTATAACTACAATATCAATTACTAATATGAATTGCAATTAATATAAATTAATAACTGTTCTTTGTTTTTGATTTATATCAAACTGTCAATATCAGTCTACATGTGCTGTCTACAGCTAGATTCAAAGTGAGGTGACGTGCATGTACATGTACCATCAGAACTCCCGCGCCCGCGAAGTTCATTTAATAGTAACATTTTCGCAATAGGTTCCCCAGAAATGAAAGCATATTGATATCGACATGACTACAAAGCGTTTATTTTATTGTTCTTTGTCTAAATTTCTATCTCAATATAATTAAATCACATTCTTAAATCAACATTTCAAACTCCATATTTTGTGAAGTCGATAACGCAAAAAAAATTTAATAAGGTGAATTAAATAATATAAAATCACAAGATATAATTCAACACATTTGCATAAATAAGAGGTCACAATGCTTTGTATGTTGACAAACAATAAAAAGAAGGACATTTTATAAGTTGAAACACAACAAGTGTAGACCCCGATACGCTTCCGTATGGCTTTCCTTTGTCGTTGTTTACGATATAAAAACCGGATAGAACAACACTACCCTGTACATTTTGAACTTCACATTTAATATGTGTTAATTACCACTTTTAATATTCCTTCATTCGTATTAGCGATAAATATGTGAAGAAAATTCGACATATTTGAAAATGTATCGAATTTAATGATTGATATAAAAATTGTTGTTTTTTGTTTAATATATGTCAGATACACGTAATAATAGCTAACATACTGGTTACACACTTTTCGCAATTAATTACCATCATAATTATTTATCAAATATAACAAATCCCGTCCTGCTTAACATATGAGAGAAATCATAACTTTACATAGAAATATAAAATTGTCCATATTTTACGTGTTTTTTTAAATATCTTTTTCACATGTACCAATGATAAAACATTTATTTACATATATAAAAAAAAATCATAAGCTTGGTCACTGACAAAAATAAAGAATAATGGAGACGTGCCTATATTCAGTCCTATATCAAAGCGAAAATACATATGATTATTATGTAAATATGGTTCCTGCATAGTGGCGTTGACGTCCTGACAGCACATTCATCTTGCAGCAAATTGGCTTAACTACAATCGTTTCCTCAAATATCTTGAAAATTTATTTTGCTTTGTCATTACGTTTTAAGAGGCATGTATATGACATAAACAATGTAATAAAATGCAGATAAACTTAAAAACATATTTTGTTATTGTTAATGCCAATTAACGCATTGCATGCCTTTAAATTGTTTACCTATGGACCATTCTATGTTGGTGTAGATACGTCATCCCTTTTGCAACATCATAACACATTTCTATCCTCTTCGTTGATGGTATAAGCGTGTCCTTACTTCTCAGGTATCCCAACAATTGTCCTCCTATCATACATTTTTAAGAAAAAAATTTATGAAAAATTGTGTGGCCTCTATAATATTAACAAACTAAACATATTCCATACTACTAGCATGTGAGGAATAAAAGAAAAATATTAAATGAGTACAGTTCACTTTGAGCAAATATGTTAAAGTAAACCTACTTTCAGACAGGCAAATAAATGAATTGTTTTGATCTAGTAAATACCACCCATATCCTCCAAGACAATAAGGACTGGTTTTCTGAGTAGTGAATATCCTTCCAAGTGAACGATGTTCGGGTTATCAAACAACCGCAAAAAGCGAACGTTTTTGAACAATCTGTTTTCGTTTTCCACACTTTTACAAAGTAACACCAACTTCTTTCCAAAAAACCCTCTGCTCATCATGTCATTTCTATTAGTCTATATAAGAAATTCAAATTTTACAAAAGGTAAGTATACATTTGTAAATTTTCTTTCTTAAATGAAAATTGGATATTCAGAGATTCTTTTTCACAGTTCCAAATTCTATGTTACTATTCTTTAACAAATTCTAGTATATTTAGAAATACAAATAGGATAAAAACTGTCAATGAAATGCACTTGACAATGAATGATATTAAATAACTAAAAATATATCACCGTATCAAAACTAAAAAGGAACTTTGAAAAAAAATATGAACATCTAGCGCATTGGTAATCGAACAAATGTTTTAACCCTTTACGTGTAGCGAAATCTAGCAGAAATGTAAAACACTTCACTTTTACACAATAGTTTATGTTTTCACAAACATTTAATGTAAAGATACCAAGTGGTTATTTAGAAAATTATAAAGAATATTCAATGACATGTCGTTGGCAGCGGAAAAAGCTCATGTGCGTCATTCATTATTCCTCTACATGAAGTACAATAAAACAATATATTCTGATGTTAACTAAATATTTGCCATTTAACCTGCTACTTGCACAAAATAGAATCAAAACATACGTTCTCAATTTTTGGTCCAAAGGTTATTTGGTTGCAATCGAGTTGATACTGACTTCGGTCAATAGGAAATTTTAAGATGGATGGATTGCTGTTTGATAATGGTTCTCCAGAAGTAACCAAATGATCTATTAAGTCACACAAGGTGGCTTTTGGCCCTACTCTGGTCTGATAAAAATAAAGTTAATAATATATAAGAATCTTCCAATTATTTCTTCCAAAGAATTATATTTAAAGAAACCAAAAATTTAGATATGTTTTTATTATATCATACGTAATAATCTACATATAACGAATGGTTTTTAATTGGAAAAAATCATTATACATGATTCGTGTAAGTAAGCTTATAAAAAAACTGACCTCATGAAGTTGTAGAGCAATTGTATCTTTGAATTATTTATTTTTTGGCAAAAAATCTTCATAGCTTATTTGACAACACATGAAAATGAACGACTTGGAAGTAAGCATATACCTCTCATTAAAATACATTTGTTAGTGGTAATTAAAGTATATAACATATATGTTTTATCGAAACCTATAAAAATATTTATGTACATTTTCAATTTTGCTTATTTCATTTTCTTAGTGCACTGCTATTTAAGAAAAATATAATTTACATTAAGGATGATATTCCATCCCGTTATTCACATGATCAGCCCTTTATGTACGATTTCGGGTTGAACTGATTTCATTTCAATAAATTGAAAAAAAAAACAAAAGCATAGTCTATATAATTAATTAATATGCTTTACCGTGCTACCGTTGTGGCGAGCGCAGCAATAATTACACATACATTATATCATTGTCAACTTAGTGATATTTTGACAGTTATCAACTAACATCATTTTTTTTTAGAGAGAGAGACAGACAGACAGACAGACAGACAGAAAAACAGGCAGACACAAAACAAAGAGAGAGAGAGAGAGAGAGAATTATATGATATTTTTAAGTTTAAAAAAAAATCACAAAATACATAGACTTGCTTCCCCCTAAAAACGTTCTTTACTCTTGGATAGAATTGATAATCTGTTAAATGTTATTTGTTTTTAATTTGGTCAAAAGTGTAAACGACAAATACAGTATTATTTTTCTTTTGTACCTTGTTGTTATCTGACTTTTTTTTTTCCTTGTTCATATTTTTTTATAATTTGTATATTTTTGCAAAATAATCATATACGTTGTATCCATGACCCCGGTCCCAGTCTGTAGGTGTGTAATTTCCCATTTTCCAATTTAATGGTTTGACGATATGCAATATCTGTTTATTTCTTTTAACTGTTTATTTTTTTTCTCTTTATTCTTTTTCATTTAGTTCAAAATGACCTGTTATTTTTTTACTTCCGCCATACTCATGTAAAATTGTAAAATAAGCTTAATATTGGATCGATATGACAGTAAAGTGTGACTCTTGCTTGTGTGTGTGTGTGTATATATATATATATATATATATATATATATATATATATATATATATATATATATATATATATATATTAATCTCTCTATCAAATCCAAAAAATAAAAAATAAAAGCAAATCATCTGAGGCAGGTAATGGAATCGCAGTTTATACTGAAATAGCTAGTACACACATCACGGATATTTCATCCGCATCTAAATTTATCGCGGGAAATATAGCGTAAGATCACTAAGACGGCATACGTTAAAGTCTATGATCATTTGTTTACGAATCGCAAATCAATTCGAAGTAATGGAAACATGTATAAAATCTCTTGGGTCTCACCACAGCTTGTACAGTACTCAAAACATGTCTTCAAACCTCCAGGCACTGTAAATTACGAGTTTAGGAGGTTATCATGTAACGTTGTTATTTTTAAAGAAATATTTACCATATGAATTATTTTAGTGAAATGAATCTTTAGAATAGTGTTCAGAAGTATTTTAATCATTTCGCCTTTTCACAATCGACGTTATCGACTTTATCCACATCCGAGTCAACGTATTACGATTACGTCAGTTAAGACTTTGACGCATTAATTGATAAACATAAACGTCGTGCATTTTTTGCAGCGTCAAAAATTAACATTGAGATTATAATTTGCAAAATAATAATTTATGCGCAATCCTTTCATGTTTTGTGTGAGAAAAAGGTATTTTTATCTCAATAATTATTACAAATAAAATTTAATTTAATTCGTACACATCTTTTCATTCCATAGAACTATGTATGTTAAATGGCTGGCAAGACACGTTCATATGGACTATGAGGGCGGATATCATATAAACTACCCGATCAATTTCGTTTTAATTTGGCAGAAAGTTTCCTTCTACGTTAACCTTCTCTTGCTGGATATTTGTTTGTAATTTATAAAAATACAAACTATCCGATCAATTTACTTTAAATTTGGCACATAGTTTATTCTTTAGTTGACCTTTCACATGAAAAATTAAAGGAAATCGAATGTTTTTAACATTTTCTCCCGAGACTCCTTAATTGAAAAAGTTTTTTTTTCTTTCTCATTTTTTTTAGACTTACACTATTGAATTGACCCCATGTTGAACCTGTAACTTTTTATACGAGTACTAAGTGAGTATAGAAACTTGTAAACCATGTTTATATGAGTTTTAAAAGGGAGGGGGGAAATGGGTCTCAACCCTTCCCCATCCTAAGGATTTCTGAATTGAATACATTTCTAGTGAGAATGATAGGAATTTGTTGAAAGTTGAAATGTACGGAACAAATTATTTCGGGGTTTGAGGCAAACAAGTCTGGTATGATAACTCCTTATTGCTGTAAATGTTTGACACTCTGTGTAAATTACATCCATCTTGTTTACAAGGGTAAACTTTTATGTTGTAGTACTCTTTTGTAACTATCAACGACTTAATTAGGGCCCTACACTGCAAATGCCAATCTGTGAAGTAACCTTAAATCAAGTTTCTATGGCAAAGGCCATTGCAGAACTTTGTGTATATTCCTTGTCTGGACCTTATTTTTCTCATCCTGGTCCTGATTGTCTTATAATACACCTAGTATGCTTCTTGGTTAAAGGAGGCACAATGATCATATTAAAAAGCATTTTCAATATCTTCATGCATATCTACATAAGCATTACAATCAAGAAATGGCTTTGCTACTGTAAAAAAGTGAGAAGATAGTATGAGTCCTTAAAAACAGGTTTGATGGGTTTGGTGAATAACCATTAATATTTTAACCATTTATTGTTAATGTGTTTTACTTGAATACTCTTATTATCTTAATATTACCCTTCGTCGCAAATATTTCTCGCCGCTAACTAGTCTTTGTCGTATTGATATGATATCGAAAAGGGTGTGGGTAAAGCGTGGTCGCGAAAAATAGTAGTAGCGAACCAGTATATCTCCGGGTAATCATGAAATAAAGTTTTTAGACCAATAATCCTATTTCAATAGATAAATTGACAATTATTGAAAATGTCAATGAGAGGAATTTTTCCTAAAGAAAACAAACGTCATTTTTTACAGGTAAACAAAATGCTGATGATTAAAGTTTTGAAAATATCTGAATCCTCTTTGCGTATCTACATATCATCCAAACCATATTTCAAGAGTTAATTGGCTGCTGAGAGAGATGTAAAAGGAGGTTTTTTTTTTTGGGGGGGGGGGGGTTGTAGGAAAAAAGTTATTTTAAGCAGTTATCCCTCCCTAAATCTTATCACAATTTACTTGTGTTTTCCTGAGATTTTTATATTTGTTTTGCCTCTCTGAGGCTGATCTCATTTTGACTGGAATCAACACAATTAAATGGTGTTTTTCTGAGATTTCAAATTGACCCCTGGATGAAGATTTAATTTCCGAAACCGTATTGCGCATCAACAAGACAACCACAATTCATATTCGCAGGTGTGTTAAGAAAGCATATGGAATCAAAGACAAATGTAATCCCGCAAAATGACAACTTTTAGTTATATACTTATTCAAATATTAAAACATCAAAACGTAACCCAAAATGTACCCAAGACATTTTTTCATAAATTAGACAGTATTATGTAGATTTACATATTAATTACGTCATGACTGAAAGTGGAATGTTATGTAATTTGATCGGAAAGATTCAAAACACTAGTATTAGAAATATAAGAACTCTAATAATTTAAAAGTATTTTGGTGTGATTTGTTGAGAATTGCATAAGAGAATACTGAAAAATATGTTAACTTTATCAAATATTCACTGAAAGATATTTAATTAATTGGTTATTGCGATAATGATACGATAAGTTTTTGGGTAGCAAGTTTTTGTGGGTTTTTTTCAACATATTGACCCCGAGTGTTAACATGAAATTTTTAAAACCTTATTCAATCATCAGGACATCTCCAATCATATTCCAAAAGTTGATTTGTGGCTAATGGATAAACTGTTCACGTTATATGAACCAACTTGCGTCATTCTGTAGCATTTCATTGAACTCAGGATAAAATTCATATTTCTAAAACCTTATTGCACATCTACAGGACAACATCATATTCCAGGAGATGATTTGAATAATTGTAAAATGTAGGTGGAGTTTGAGGAAGTAGGATTTTTGGAAAAAGTCATTTTTCAGGTACTAATGTGCCCCTTTGATTATAACAAAATTTCTAAAATCTAATTACAATCAACATTACATCCCAAATCGTATTCTAAGAGAAATTATGTCGAATTCGAAAAATGTAAGAGCAGTATGAAAAAGATTTACACAAACTTTCTAAAGAAAGTTATCTTATAACAAATATATATTAAAAAAAAACATATAGCAGAGTTTAATTGGTTTGAACGTATTTTATTGTATATATAATATAAAAAGGATTTGAACACAAGTCCTTGCAACTTACTGGGTTCTCACCCTAAAACAGAGTTTAATTATAAGCTACTAGACTGGATTGTAAATAACAATTTGCCAGTAGCCAAGGGGAATGAGCATATATCTCCTCTATGTGGTGCATGTTAGTTAGCCAAAGATACACAGTATTTGTTATTTAGTTGTGATATGCTTAAGAAGATGGCAACAAGTAGGGATTTTTTGTCGTCTCACAATAACATGGAAAATTATAGTCCTAGGTTTTTCATACAATTATGTTGAACAACCCGATATCTTTTGTATGCTTTACAATTTACAAATACAAAATGAAATGTAGGTTTGATAATGACACTATGTCGGGAAGAAACTATACAGAAATTAGATATAATCTTAGCTTAAAAAATGATGACTGAAATTTGTAAAGAAATTTAGGTCTAATGATAATTGTGTTTACTGTCAATGGAATATTTTATTTTGAATTTATGATGTGCATGTTTCTTTAAAATGATGCTTGTTTTAACAAAAAAGAGAAATTAAATAGGCAGGTTTAGTCAATTTAAGAGTTATTGCAATGTTTGTGCTTATTATATACACATATATCTATGCAATGTGTATCGTTCCAATCCTTTCAAATGGTCGTTTAACTGTATTCAACCTGTATCTCCAACCGGTTGTAGAGTTAGGACCGTGAAGTGCTTAGAGTAGTGTAATTATACTATATCATATGATATTATATTATATTATATTATATTAATAACATATTATTACTCTAGGGATGGCAATCGATTGCAAAATTTTCAATCAGTTATTTGTTACCTTTTTTGACTGATTGTTCGGTAAGTCGTTTTGAAAATAAATCAATATTTCTTAATATGACATTTTGTCTATAGTTCTATAGATTGATTGTTGCTATGCTATGCTAAACATTAATCACAATCAGACTATTTTGTTCATGTGTAAATAAGAGAAATAGTATTATGACAATTATTCAAGAAGAAATTTAATCAACAAACTAATTAAAGTTTAACAAGTTTTCAGCATTTGAAATATTTTTTTTGTTTATAATTATGTACCTAATGGTGACAAATAAATTTATTGAAAGTTGCAATGTGCTGAAACCGTTATTTCGGATTTTGAGGCAAAAATAAGTCTGGTAGGATAACTCTTCATTATTTTTAATCATCGACAAGCTGTGTAAATAACTAGGTATGTATATCTTGTTGACAAATGTAAACTTTTATTTTGTAGTGTTTTGTCACCATTAACAAATTAATTAGAGCCCAACTCTGCAGATTCCCGATATTGATCAATCTGTCCTATTCTGCTGACCATGATAAGAGACATTAACTGGGGTAATCCCATCCCCCTGGAACAAAATCCAATGATACTGATCATGTCAATATACTTTTCCCGGGATCATCCCATCCCCCGGAACTAAAATTGACCATTGCATCCTATATATATATATATTATTTTTTTTTCATTACGTGTATGGCACATCAACTGTTAGATATGTCATTAATTATGGGATGATTATCCAATGACCCCTATGAAATAGGAAATTACCAGATATCTTGAAAACTGTTGATATTTCCACCATAAACCATACGTACTCGTGTTTCATGTATTATAATGCATCAAATTTGGTAAAGAGATTTATCAATTGTTTTTTTTTAAATACCCTCCCTCTTCTGAAATAGGAAATACCTCTTCTAAAATAGGAAATATAAGAAATAATAAAATATTATGATAATAGGTGAGATCCCCACCACTAAATAACATTTATTCCTGCTCTACTTGTGCTATTGCACATCAAATTGTATATAGTTTATATATACCTCACCCACCCACCCCCACACATACGCATACACAACCTTAACACTACTAAGTCATTAAAGTACTGACATTTCCAATTTTTACTGATAAACTTACTGACAATGTACTGACATTACTGATAAACTAAGAAAAGTACTTTTTACTGACGGTACTGAAAAACTTAAAAAAGTACTGACAAACTGAAATTGTATTAAATAATGTATTTTCAATTATAATAAAGAATTAAACGATTATTGAACTTATTAATAACATTTTCCTTGTATGAAAATGTCAATTTGATATGTAATTTTCATAAGTGAAGGAGAAATTGATCCTTGTTTTCTGAAAAAAGAAATTGGCGGATTTTATGATATTTTTGCTGTGAGCATGAATTTTGATAATTATTTAGAAACAAAAGTTCAGTAAAAAATTGACACTCTTGAGCTAAACATCAATAAACTTGATCCCCATAACAACACCTAGTTGTTAGCACTCAACCAACCGTATTACCCATGCGCGCGGATTTAGAGGGAGTTGGGGGATCCTGACACTACTGGTTCTGAAAACCCCTGTCCGTATGAAAATCCCGTCTTTCCCTGTCATCCACTGTGCTTTCCCTTCACAGTGCTTTCCCGTCATCCCCTGTGCACCCGCTGTCAGCCCCTTTACGCATTCCCTGTACACCCTGCTATCCCCTGTCATATATATTTCAAATTATCAGTTTGTGATACATAACGAAATGGAAAGCATTAGTATTAAAAGTATTAAATTGTTTAGACGGTGCTTGTTTTTCTTTGTATTTCATAAAGGACAATATTTATTTATGAAAAACGTGGTTAATTCTGAATAAACATTGACACAAATCAAGTTACACATATATACCGATAAACCGCTTATTTATCTTATTACATGTATTTAAACAAATGACCGTGTTTTGTGATTTGTAAAATCAAAAATAAGTGGAGGACAAGTGCGGAAAATTTACAATGCTCTGTGCCATGTGACCTGCCTGAGTTAAAGCGCATAATAACACAACATGATAAGCACGTGCAGATAATCACACACCAATCGAAATGATCACCTATATTTTGACTGTTTTGCCTGGTGTAATGATGCATAGAATAACATAGTCTCAATGATATGTCTTTTGATTCTATTTAGCAGTAAGTACATTAGTTAAAATCTAAATTATGTACATTGCAATTGGTGATATTTGCTGTCAGCCATTGTTTTTCCTGATAAATAAAGATAGAGAGAGAGAGAGAGAGAGTTGATTTTTTCGGAAGGGGGGACTAGTCCGGTCCTTTGACACTTTTAACTTTTATCAGTGTACATTGTCCAGTTTAGTAATTCATATGCATTATTATATAGAATTGTCCTCATACATATAAAGCAATGATAAAGTTCATAAATGATTTAATGCATGTATACAAATGCCGGTACCGGGTAACGTAAATACACACATGCATGATTTTAAAACAATGTTTCAGGTTTAAGATTAGAAAAAATATCATACATTTATTTAGATTTGATTTGAAAAATGAAAAATATAAGAGAGCAAATAAGTTCATATCACTGTGTCAAATGATGTTCCGAATTTAAAGCTCTTTCTTTTCATGTTTGAAATTCTTAGAACTGATAGATCAAAATTTTTAATTTTTGTTTTCTTTACTTGACAGACTGGGAAAAAAATATTAAGGGGTGTTCAAAACAACATATTGCATTTTTGTTTAGCAATACCGAGCATTCAGATCTTAGGACGTGTGTGTACATGTATATACAAGTACATGTGTGTCTGTCACCTCATTGTTCCCAATCTCGCTACCGTGCACTGCATATTGTCAAGAATGGATGTGTACAGTAGCTTTTATATAATCACTTACTGACAATCATATCTTAGGAAGTGTGTGTATATATACATGTACACGTGTGTCTATCATCTCTTATTCCCTACCTCGCTACCTTGCACTGCAAATTGTCAAGAAAGGCAGTGTACAGTAGCTATTATATAACCTCTGACCGAGTGAAAAAAATGTCAACATCCTCTCCTTTGAAAACTAACTTCAATCAACCTGTTGTTAAACATGTGTTTTCAAGTTCTTTGATCAATTGATCTGGTGTAAAATAAAACATTGATAATAACAAATAAAACAATTTCCGGGTAAACTATCAATGCAAACTCTCTCTCTCTCTCTCTCTCTCTCTCTCTCTCTCTCTCTCTCTCTCTCTCTCTCTCTCTGCATCTATATAAACTCCTACATGTATAGAAAACACTAGTACTACATTTATATGTATGGTGTGTATGTTCTTACCAGGGCCGCGGAATGATAAAGAATCGGTATTGAAATTAGGATTGCATGTTAACTTATTAGGAAATTAATTCCCGGGTAAACTATTAGTAAATTTAATTCAAAATCAATGCAAACTCTCTCTCTCTCTCTCTCTCTCTCTCTCTCTCTCTCTCTCTCTCTCTCTCTCTCTCTCTCTCTCTCTCTCTCTCCAGCAAACTGTACCAATGTTGGTATAAAGTTAACACGACTTTACCATGTCACCATGCAGCTTGTAATAGTTGATTTTCTTTAGCGCGATAGGTCTAACTACCGGTTAGCCTTACGTTGTATCCCGCATCAAATTTTATATAGAAATGGTTTTTTTACATGTGATTTGCTGCATATGGCAAAACATATTAAATTAAAACATTAAGATGTTTTGCGTTTAAATATTGAACATAAAAAACGTGGCATACCGAGTCATTCGCAAACATCCAACTCCAATTTCACCCCCTTCCTATTTGTACATCACATTTCTATGTGTAACAAATAAAGCCCCATATTACACTTTTTTTAACAATGACAATTTTTTTAATCATATTTTTTTTTGTTAACATTAAATTTAATATAACAGACCCAGTTAATACTTCAAAATTAATATCAGTCTATATATTAAACCCTACACTGTACACAGGTACATGTAGCTTAGTTAATTAATGGTGAAAAATGACATAAAAGATAAAAGATTAGGTAAAATTCCATTCAGTAAGAGTAAGAACAATGGGGTCAGTACTTATCAGTACTTCTCTAAGTTTATCAGTAATGTAAGTACATTGTCAGTAAATGTCTAAGTTTATCAGTAAAATTCGGAATGTCAGTACTTTTATGACTTAGTAGTGTAAGACAGCCTGACTTTCCAGAGCTGAAACAAAAACATCAAGTATTGTATCTTATTCATATGTAGAATTTGATATGGTAACAAGCTGAAAAATAGGGAAATCTATAATATATGAGGCATTTTTGAATGGTATTATTCAAATGCAAAAATTTATTTCTTGATATCAATTCTTAAGAAAAAAAATCAAATATGTCCGCAACTTTTGTGCAACTTGAAAAAAAAATCTTAAATTTTCTAAACAAAGAAAAATTGCTGAATCATCTTCATTTTTTTTTTTACTTTTTTGTATTTCTTTGCCTTGTTACAACGGATGCCATCTTTTTAAATAAATGATATGATTGTTACATGGAAATTGATCGAAATGTAAAATAAAGTAGTTACCAAATATGACTTAAAGAAAACCTTTAATTTTTAAAAACGATTTCAATAATTTTTCTATAGTAACATTTAAAAATTATTGGTTTCTCCATCACAATTTTTCTATAAAATAGGAATTTACAATAAACGAAAGATTGTGGTATGTCTTTGAAAGCTTATATTAGTGGGCAAAACCTTATTATATGCCTTCAAAGTAGGTAAGATTAACTATTTTTAATCTTTAGCAAGGCAACGGTTACAATGTATTGCGTATCTACAAGGCACCTTCTTTCATATTTCAAAATATGATTTGTGTAACAAGAAAATTGTTTGAGAACTTTGGTGTTTCATGCCGGAAATAATCCGTAACTTACGTCTCTTAAATTTTTTTAAAAAGTTTTTTGTATCATAAGTATGCATGCATTGAGAAAACATAATATGCTGTAGTTTGCTTCAGTTTCTCCTGCATTTATATTGGTGAATAATTGGTCAATGTCTGATACTTTGAATATATCATGTTTGTGGGTTAGGTTGGCCTATTGTAAAACATAAACTGGTTATTCTTACATTGAAGTCATACAAATAATAGTCTTAAACAAGTGCAAGGCTATGAATTTATATACTACCTTGAAAATATCACTTTATGAATTATGTTGTGAAAAAGCACGATCATTATTTGTGTACATTTTAGAAATTCAGTAAATATTTCAGAAAATGGCATGATGTAAAATGTGGAATGTCTGGATGTGTGTTTTTTATTGTTTACATATTGTAACAATGCCATTATTTGTTTACAATGTTCACCCAGGAGGCAATAAATAACTATTGGCAACACCTTTGGCTTGTTACTGCACAAGAACTATGTTTCAGTTCAAGGGATAAATGCCATTTTACCCATAATTTAACCCCCTGAAGTAACATAAAATTTCTGAAACTTTATTGTGCATCTCAATGACACTCCCGTTTATATTCCAAAGCATGTTTTTAATGAAAAAAACGTCATTTTTGCAATCTATTGACCCCAACCGTTAAAATGAAATTATAACACATCAACAGGGCATCTCCAATGATATTCCAAGAACCAATTTGGTTATTAGATATAATGTTAACGTGATGGGAACTAGGTGATCCCCCGGCATGAAAATTTAAATTGAACATCTACAGGACATTTCTAAATATATGATAATTTGGATATCGTGTGGAATATTGGATGAGTTCTGTTTTTCGCATAAAAAATAAAAATATATATTTTCTAGCCACTAATTGTCCCATTAAACTTCATTACAAATCAACATAACACCTGACACCATATCATATGAGATAATTACTCTAATTCCTAAATTGTAAGGGCAGTTTAAGATAGAAACACGTGACTGACGTACGGAAGAACAGGATAACAACAAGATAACTTCTTTAGAAAGTGCTGGTATAATTATGTGAACGTTGCATATGTCAACAAATTGCAGTATGACAGTGTAGAAAATCAAGGTACTTATGAACGTGGTTGCAATTTAATGCTTGTCTTGCTATGAAAAAGCGTGTTTTTGTGATGAAATATACATTTAAAAGCATATTGTCAAATGGGTTTCTTGTGTCATAATATAAAGATTATTTTTCCTCCTCCACAAACAATTGATAAGTAAGAGTTGTCAAGTAAACTTCATACTTACTGCAACTATTTCAGAAGTAACTTTGAAATGGAAAGGATGAGTAT
This sequence comes from Magallana nippona, assembly GCA_033439105.1. Taxonomy (NCBI): domain Eukaryota; kingdom Metazoa; phylum Mollusca; class Bivalvia; order Ostreida; family Ostreidae; genus Magallana; species Magallana nippona. Next base: position 40,600,386 of record CM065917.1, on the reverse strand, counting down.
GATATGTCGAAATAATATAACAATCATCTCTTTTTCGAACAAGAAAATCACCATTTTCTTTCATTAGTTCGTTTGCCTCTGTTTCGGGGATGAATCCATGACACCAAATTTCGTTAATGAGATTTTCACCTGAATTTATTTGTTCCTGAGAATAAAAAGAAGTCGTCATCTTTTCAATGTTTAAATTTGAAAATCAATTATGATTTACTTTTTAGTTATGAATCAAAAAATTAAAATCATTATGTCAATAACAAAAAGTCATTAAAAATGAATATTTCTATTGTTACAATTTTTTTACTGTTTTCAGAATATGCTGTATGCATTTGCTAACATAACGAATATCTTGTTTAAAGTAAATATTATTATCAAAGATGACATTTAAATGTTGATAACGCTATGATTTTCATATGTAAAACCTGCAATTTGTTAGCTCGTACTTACCTTGTTTTTATTTACAAGGGTTCCAAAAAGAGCTTGAATATCTTCTTCTTGAATTGTTTTTACCTTAAAAACGGACATGTTCTTTTTGGCCATTAAAGGACAGGTGGGAAACTGACATTTGATTTCTTTGAATTCTAAGATTTCTTTAGGATCATTTCTCTCAAGCAGCATATCGGTCTTTTGAACCACATGTTTGATATTTTCTACTGTTAGCGCGTTCTTGTCAGCTTGCTCCTCAGCATGCTTCAAGTTTTGAGTTACTTGATCTTTATATTTCCTGCTATTCTCTCGTGTAATTTTACAGATTATATCTTCTTGAACTGAAATGGCTTTAATTTGGTCCTCATATTCCTGTTTGTCTATAACTGTTTGAAATTTTGGCAATATTATGCTCTTGATTTCTTGAATTTTATTTTTAATTTTTGTTTTCTTTTCATTCAAGACAAATTCAAGTGATATGAAATGATGTTGTTTATGATCATCTGTAACACATTGACTACAAGCAGTCTTTTCGCAGTCTTTACAATATATCTCGCAGTTGTAATTATCATGCTTCATGCATTCAGTGAATTGAATTTCTACACGTCTATGATTTCGGTCAGATGAATGTGTTTGTTGGCAATTCCAGCAAAAAGTTAAGTCACATGGTTTACAGTAAGATTCTGCGAAGTTTCTACACACAGCACAACGAGTTACGTCTTGCGCAAACGTCTTTGAAAACACTTTATTGCAATCTACAAAAAAAAAAACAATACTTTTAAAAACAAAACGAATGTTTTTTACAACGAAATCATACTTGACCCAATTTTTTATTAGCTCACATGAGCTGAAAGCTCAAGTGAGCTTTTCTGATCACCCGTTGTCCGTCGTCCGTCTGTCCGTCTATCCGTCTGTAAACTTTTTACATTTTGAACTTCTTCTCTAAAACCACTTGGTCAAATTCAACCAAATTTGACACAAATCATCCTTATAAGAAGGTGAATATAAATTGCAAAAATAAAAGGCCAGATTGTATTCAAAGCGGAGAAAACATCGAAACTGTAAAAAGGGGGGGGGGGGTTGCATTTTAAAAAATCTTCTTCTCAAGAACTACTGAGTTAATCTTAAAGTAATTTACCATAAATCATCCTTATGGAAAAGAAAATATAAATTGCAAAAATTAAGGGCTAATTATGATTCAAATTTGAGCTAATTACGAAAATATTAATTAAGCGGGTTCGTTATTCCATATTTCGTAGACTGGCAATTTCGTACGATAGACTGATTCTATGACAGGCATTGCCAGTCTACCGCATCTCGAAAACGAGGTTCTTTGTTTGTAGCAGCCATGTTTGTTGTGCAACAGTTCACGTGCGAATATAATCTATGAAACAAGGAAGATATATTGGTGCCGATTATTGTGAAGTAAATTGAGGTTAGATATTTCACCGCGTTGTCATTTTCACTTGTGACGGTGGTTTTAGCTTGTTTTGATTTTCGTTTCAGTTTGCTTTTTAACTTGGGGAACGATTGCCTGTATAGCTGTATTCAGTATTCTGGTATTTGGAACATAGATTTCGTTTAATAGGCAGTTGATTGTTTACCTGCGTAAATGATGAAATCTGATGCATTCACAACGTACTAAAGTGCATTTTCCCTCTTTTTTTTTTGTTTTTTGTTTTGTTTTTTTTTTTATTAATTTCGAATTGAGTGTCAACAAGGACAAAACAAGGGGGCGACTTTGGTTGAAATAATCGATTTTTGATCGGTAACTTCGCCGAAATTTCCTCCGAAAGAGAATTTGAAGTAGGCATGTATTCCGACTTCATTCTCGTGTAAATTAAATCCAAAGACAATAAAACGATGTTTATGAATTTGAAAAGACGTTTTCACAGCCTCAGTTAAACCCTGTTGAGATTAATCACTCGCGACTGTCTTATCTCTAGAGGTTATTATAAATATTATAAATACGGGTGATGCAACACATACCGTGCATTGAAAATTACAATCAATATTTATTTACATTTCGTTTTGATACTACTGTTAGTAGGTAACTTGTAATTAGTTAATAACTTTTTCCAAATTAATGCAAAACCGTTTGTTTACAGTTATCTTCAAAATTAATAAGATCCTCTACCTAACTGGGTCATAGGGTAGGACTAATTCCTCCAAAATACACAAGTGCATAAACTAATTTTGTGTCACTTGGCTAACTCAATTACAAAACATTTTATCTATATAATGTATGAATACATTAAAAAACTGAAATTAAACAAATTGGATAAATTTTTAAAAGTTGCCTATAATTCTACGACTGACACTTATATGTTTGATGATCATTAGAATTGTCTTGTTAAACATTAAATACTTGTGTACAGAAAAATCAAAAGGATGATGTGCTATAACTACTTTATGGGGTCCCTTCTCATTTGATGAATTATATGAAATCTGCAACAATTTTGGTAGTTTTCAAAAGAGTAAATAAAAACGCCTTTTAAACAGTTCTGACACATTATAATTATGAGGATATCTGCTTTATCATTATTTTTAAGAAAATATTGCAGCAGAAAATCATCTTGGGTTGTAGCTGTTTGTTGTTTTTGAGGAAAGATGAAATAATTGATGGGCCTTGGTACAAAACTGATACCTGTATGCCTGACAATACATTAAATTATATAGCTTTTTAACACATCACATGACAACATTTTCCAGTCGAATGTTTTCATCGATCAAGTGAGTAAGGTCATAAAACGTCACACAAGTTTACACTAGGTAAACAATTATTTTTGGGAAGACAAATTAAGTTTTTGACTGTAGCCTTAGCAACTTTTGCCATAGAGTTCAAAACTGCGAACTGGCTTCCAGACTATCTGGCAATCCTCTGTCCGTCAATCTTTGTTAACTTTCACATATGAGATACGAGCTGTGAAAATGAAATGTATCTCATCGGCATGGTATATTCACAGAGCTTGGCATCTTAAATAAACACACAAAAATATTCACTTAGATGTGGAAAATGGAAATTACACTAATTTAAGTTCGATTTTTTTTCATAAATACCAATACACCAAACAAGAAATATTGCAGGTAAATGGTAACTACCTTTTCCAGTATTTTCATCATATAAAATAGATACATTGTATGTATTGCATGACCTCTAAGACAAAATACTAATGAAATAAAATGTTTAATTGTGTAGATTCAACATGTGCAAATTATGATTACACACGATAAGGTAGGCCCACAATAGGTGCTGATTTTTAAACTGATATACGTCTCAGAAATTGTATGAATTTTTTTTATCTTTAGAGAGCTAATACTGTTCACATATGTGCAAAAAACTGCAGGAAATAATATACCGGTGTTATATATAATTTATATATCGCAATATATTTTCACTCCTACCCCTTTATAAAATATTGAGTTTTACATCAGAAAATTATGGTACTTAACTTTGGTAAATATTAAATTTTACTGTTCTTAATTATTTAAAGTGTTTTTAAGTCCACATAGTTTACCATTTTGCTCAGATGAGCGATGTGGCCCATGGGCCTCTTGTTTAAATATATATTCATTTGCACAAAACATTTGGTGATAACAAATTTTAAGAAAACGAAGCTATAATAATTTAAACAATATCCAGGTCCAAATCATTAGATGCAAATTTGCTGTAAATCCTTCAAGTCTTACATTGATGACATGTAAACATAATGATTGTTTTTAAAGCACAATCTCAATATAAGTATTTTGAAGCAGATTATCGAAAAAGGGACTTTGCTATATAATTTCAGCTTCTTGGCTCTAGTTAGTTTTAGGTAAAGTTTTGTTACAGCGATGAAACTCCCTGTGTTTTCTCAAGCTCACCGCTGCTAGGTTTTTGCTAAGTAAAATTTTAATCAACACCCATGTAGAGATGACATATGTCCTTTATTTGAAATGACGAAAATACTGGACAATAACTAATAGGGAATCAGACCCACAGCTGTTCTCACAAAACGAAAACGACGTATCCATATGCTGATCCCCTAAATTAACAGAATAACATTACTCTGACGTAACACCAGTGACCATAATAATAAACATATACTCAAGATTCATTTGAAGACTTTAGTAGTCAATTTATTTACCGGAGTTTTAAATCATTATTTTTTTTTAAAATTGACTTTAGTAGTTTTGTAGTTTATCGCGAAAACGTAACGGACATTTTATTCATTTCCACAAAATCAACTTGTTTTTGCCAGGTATTTTAAAACTTTCACAGGTAATATGATAAGTTTTTCATAAAGTTGTCAAGTTTTTCATGTTATATAGGAGTAGTTTGAGATATCAACTTGCATCCCATTTTATCTTATTAAACGAATCATGATGTACATGCTTACATATGTTTTTCAAAGTGCGTGTTTTATTTTTTCAAAGTGCAAAGTAACACAACACATTTCCTTATGAAATGTGTATAATGTTGTGTTTGACAAATTTAAATCCAGCGTAACTATGCAATTCAGATAACGATATCAATATATTGATGATGTTTGTAATGTGACCTTTTAATGTAACTACGCTTTGTTTGAAATCAGTTTTGCAAAAATACTGCTGATATAACTTTGCTTTGCTTAATAATATTTTGACATAAACATGGTTTCTATGATTATATACAATTTATTTGCAGATTTCATTTAGCTTTATTTTTAAAACGATTACTGACAATCTAATGAAAATAAAACATTAATAAGGCGGTCGAACTTGATGCGGTAATAACAGTTATTTTAGAAAATGTTATGAGATTGTCTATTTGGTATTAAGCAATCAAAACTTAATTTTCAATCAATAAAATTTGAAGGAAACAGTGAATCCTTAAATAAAAACTGTTTGTGTTTCTTATATCTTCCTTGGTTATATTTTTTCTATTTGATTGTTAAAAATCAATCACACACAAATGCTTACTTAATAAAATAAGGTGTTTCTGTGATATTTGCTTTGACAGTTCCACATTCAGTCCTTATGGTAGTCAAATGAGAAATGAAATTAATATTTTCTTATAAAGAATACTAGTACTCATCTGCAAGTCAGCTTAAAATTTTCATGGACTTTTTTCTGTACTTACCATGTTGAAAATTTTTAAATGTTTCAGTTTCAGTAAAATTTTGAAATTTTATCACGGACAATATATCTAACATAATGTACATCTACTTACTTTTATATTTTTATTTCTTCAGGTGTCCTTTACCACCTAAAGATCAGAATCCTAATTTCACATTTCACAAACAAATTAAAAATTTCACGGTAATAAAGAAATGCCAATTGATTAGCAAATATACAGTTTTGCCCATTTTGATATTAGTACAAGTATATACATACACAAAACACATTCTTTCAATAGTTTATCAATTATTGTAATGAGTTGTGTATTCAAATCATTAAACAGAAAAAAGATTAAAAATTTTTGTTGACAATGATTTTCAGCTTTCGTTGATAGCTAGGAATTAAAGGTCATATGGAATGATTTTTAACACTATTATTTTTTTCATAAATATCATGTTTGATATAAAAGAATGTTAAAGTGATGGTAGTATTTTTTTTTTTTTTTGTATTTGCATTATTGAGAAACAACCGTGAAAACTTAGCATCTGAAAAAAAGGTTTCTGCTTTATCTTTCTTGATTTCGTGTATTTATGACATGACAAAGACCAACTGATGTAAACGATGCATTAGAATCAATGTAATTCTGCTATAGTTTATCGAGTTAATTTAAACTATTTCTTGCGCTTAATGAGCGTGTCTGTTTCAGATGAATTATCTGATTTCGTAGAAAATATGACTACTTCGTTGATAGATAAAATTATCAACTTTTGACAAAATGAATGTTTCGTATTAAAGTGAAAACTTAAGAAAAGGAACTGTCCCACCATTAATAAACCATCCTTAAACATTTGAAACAGTCAAAAAACGATCAGTATCTGTAAATTGAGTTGGACAATTTCATTACACTTATTGCAACAAAGCAAATACGCATGTATATACATGTAGATCAATGATGAAAACTCCTGGTTCTCGAGTATCTAAACAGCTGAATATATAAGCTATCAAATGAAAACAAAAAACACGTACAATTTAATTTCTTTGGAGACAATATACTGCTGTGATACATATGTATTATTATAGAGGATTTTTATACGAGATAGTATTTTTTCTTTCAATCTAATGACGTGAATATTTGTATTCACTGTATAACTTTTTTTTATAACTTACTGACGTCATAAGCAAGGGAGACAACCACACAAGTCCATGCTTCTTTTCCCGATTGAGTGTTTTGATCGACTGTGGCGCATGAATTTTTCATATAATATCCAAAAACAACAATACGAGTTTATTGAATTGAACTCGTTCTCATATACAACTCAATATACTCGGAATATCGTTTCATGAACTTTAAAGGAAGAATGTATGCATATAACTTCCAATTTTCATATCATACTTATTATTCAAATAAGTTTAAATCGTAAAGGTTTCTTACCGGAAATATTTTTCGTTGTTCTACCAATAAGGTTTTCAACTTCTATTTGGAAGCTTTTATCTTTATGATTATTTTCCTTCTTCAAAACTAAAACTGGATGGGGAAGAGAGTTTGTTGATCCTTTGTATTCATCAGCATCACAATCAATTGGTTTGAAGCTGTTTTCATTTATCCCTTTTGCAGTCCACTGAATATTACATGGACTTGGAGCTGATTCAATTGTCACCGTAAACGTTTGCCTTCCAGTTTCTTTATCTTCAGATTTTTGCATATATACAAGAGGATCACCTTTAATAAAAATTATTAACATAATTTCAATTCAATATCAATTCTTTGTTAAAACATATTTTAAAAAATATCAGACATATGGATGAATGGCTATTTGCTCCTATTAGATCATATATCATTGTCAGAGAGTTATGTTACACAAAAACCATAAAAGACAATAAAACGTGTTTCACAGATAATTTTAACACATTTTTAAAGTATATGAAAAGAAGAAAAATACCTATGTTTTTCTTAAAATTGATAAAAATACAAAGTGAGAATAGATGTAGTATAAACTTGTTTAACTTTAGTCAAATTCATTAATACCGATTTAAAAGTGAGGATTTCATGGATTTCAAATTTCAAATTCAGGATTTCAAATTGCGAGTTGGTCTGATGAAAGCATAATCAATTGATATGCTATGATATGTCGATGCTTCATGCTACATCGTTGTATGGTTATTTTAATTGCTGCAGTGAAAACAATTAAACTAACAATAAATTTCTACAATAAGATTTTATCGTTTTAAATGACATGGGATGATAACGAACATTGTTCACATTCAAAAGTCCAAAGGAAAATTACAAAATAAGAGCAGAGCAAACACGGACCTCTTAAGAAAATAGAGGTAGGATCAGGTGCCATGGAGGAGTGAGCATCCTCTGCTGACTGGTCATACTCGCCGTGTGTTCTCTGTCGCAATCGGGAAAATGGAAAAGTCCGTAGACAATTAGGTGATTAATTATGGTCTAACAATTAATATGAAAACAACAGTCAGCATGCAACCCAGTGGAAGATTGTATTTGCTGACAAGGTCGTTGTATTGACCATAGAACTTACAAAAAGATGGCTTCAAACGAGTCTGTTGATAGTCTTGTTTTATCAACTTGTTTGTTAGTAGCTTGCCTCGCCTTAGAAACTGTTTATACGAAGAGCATGTCCTTGCGTAACGAATTAACTGATAGACAAAAACACCATATGCAGGTGATGAAGTTATATTGCTAAATAAGTAAGGAAAGTTGACTATAGAAAAATTGAAGGTATCAATCACTTTTATCATAAAGTTTTGTTTTTAGGTTACCCTTAATGTCCATTTCCAGTAAAATATCCAAATATGAAACAGATGACGCAGACTCTGGGGTATCTTTTATTTCAAGTTCACTGGGATATATCGAGTTCGACGTAAGTATGGAAGTAACAATTGTTAATTGATAATACGTCGTCGATATACCTGAATGTTGAGTTGAAGGCCACAGCGAGTGATTTATTTTTTTTTTACGTAAACGTTTCTGAATAAATTCTGCTTCATATGAATACAAAAATAGGTCTGCTAACAATGGGGCACAATTGGTACCCATGGAAATTCCAACAGATTGTTGGAAGACATGATTTCCAGTCATTTTTTTAATGTCAACTTCAGATTACTTTTGTGCACAATCCGAATGGCTTTTAACAAAATAGTTTTGCAAATGACCGCTGATCAGGTAAGTAAATTTACGTGGTCAATTTTTATTTAAAAAACAGCTATCAATGATGTCAAAAAGACGATACCTTAATTTATCGTGGGGGATGGTTGTATAAAGTGTAGAAAAGTTTTGATGCTATTGATTTTTATAAAATTTTGGGATTTCAAGTTTTCTAAAAGTTCCTTAGAATTCTTAAGTATCCACATCTGATTTACACCTTTTGTTGAATATACTGTTGCACAGGCACTCTTTAAGTTTCTCCTTTACTGCTGTAAATATTTTGGTAAGGAGTAAAGAAAGAGGCTTGGTATAACATTTACTGGAACCCGCTATATATTTTAAGTTACATGCAGTATATGATCAAAGTGTATTTTCGTTTGTATTTTCGATTATATTTTTTTGATGCACTAACTATAATTGGCCCGTATTCGGGGGATTTATTTTTTTTCAAATAAACACTAACGTTCACTTTTCTAGTCTTCAAATCATTAAGTGGTGAAATTACGAGTGAATATGAGTAAACACAAATGTACATGTAGTGTTTTATCGTTTACAGAAATTGATTGTCGTTGCGTTTTTAAGACTATACCATAAGATGATGACTGAACAGAGAAAAACACGTTTTGATTTCAGAAACGTGAATAGGTGACTTTGCGTTAAAAGATTAAACTATTCTGTGTCCCAAGATATTTCTGCAGCACATTTTCTTTATTCAATATTTATATTGAGCGAAGCGAGCTCTAAGAACCAGTGCGCGCGGGATAAAGACGAGCTAATCCTACAGATTCATCAAGAAATTTTTTTGTGTACATCGTATAATGCTGTCTAATGTTTTCTCCCTGGGTGCTATACCAAAATTGGCTAACATTTAACTCATAATTAACGGTGCCTTGAGGGTTGAAGACACGCTTTGGCGAGACCCAAGAAATTTTTTACATGCTTCAAATCCTTCGTATTGAGTCGAGATACGTAAACAAATGAATATAGATTTGAACGTGTGACGTCACAGTGATCTCGCGCTAGATTTCCCGCGATAAATTTAGAGGTGGATCAAACATCTGTAATGCCTGTGTTATAGCTATTTCAGTATAAACTGCGATACATGCCTTAGATGATTTGTGTTTTGGGATTTTTTTTTTTTGATTTTGGTTTGTTTTTATTTTGATAGAGAGATTATATATATATATATATATATATATATATATATATATATATATATATATATATATATATATATACACAAGCAAGAGCCATACTTTACTGTCATATCGACCCAATTTTAAACTAATTGTGCGTGCATGAACAGCAAGTATAAGTGGGGAGCGAATTTAAAAAAAAAAAAAGGTAATTTTGAACTAAGCAATGAAGAATAAAGAGAAGAGATATGCAGATATTACATATCATCAAACCATAAAATTGGAAAATGGGAAATTACACACCTACAAAATGGGACCGGGGCACGGATAAAAGGTATGTAAATATAAACACATTTTTAAAAATTTTGAACCAGGATAAAAAAATAAAAGTCAGATAACAACAAAGTTCAAAAGAAAAATAATACTGTATTTACACTTTACATGTTTGACCAAATTAAACACAAATTACATTTTACAGACTGCAATTTTCTCCAAAAGTAAAGAGCGGTTTCAGGGCGAAGCAAGTCTATGTATTTTGTAAGAATTTTTTTAAACTTAGAACTATTATATAATAGTTTTCAGTGACTATGTGAATAGGTAAGAGTTTCAAATAATAGATTTCGTAAGAAATTTGTTTTTGATTCTATAAATGTATACGTGTCGATAAAAAGTGTCACTAGATAAATATTGTATTGTTTCACTTTCATTGATTTCAACCGTATTTCTTCATGGGTAAATTCATTTTTGATAAAAATGGTCAAACAGTGAGAGACAGTAACTTGCTTGGGACGGACTATAGTTTATTTAAATGTCTCAAATAACAACATACACATCAGGACAAACTGACATTATCACCATACATCTGTTGACAAAAAAATGCCACTATATTTTTTACAATCAAATAAAAGGTGTTGGTTCTGTTGACACATTGTGTCATTTGAAGCAAAATGAAGGTAAATTTCTGTAGAATATATTGTTGTACACTAAATTATTTTGGTGGTTTAAAGTTATTTGTTTAAGTACTAAAGATGAATAAACTGGTTTTATATTGAACAATCACTGTCATTTACGCTGATCAGGAACTGAGAGGTGTTGAATACACAAACATGTCTCTTGAAGCAACATATATGACTTATCCAATTTAAATCCTACACCTATGCACCAATCTATAAAGATATGTGATTATTGTCAGTTAATGATATAAATGATCAAAAAAAATATTCAATTTATATACCAAGAATAATGGCGTCACTTGTAGTTGATCCAACTGAGTTTGTGGCAACAAGGCGGTAATGACCTGCATCCTCATAACTAACGTTTCTGATGGTCAATGATGGATTGCAATTACTCTCTTCTGATATTCTTCCACCGCTTCTTTTCACGTCTATCGGTTTTCCTTCTTTTGTCCAGAAAACTTCTTGAATGGCAGGCGAATTGTTGAACAGAAAAACTTTACCAAACAGTTTCATAGATCTGTCTTTGATGTCCGTGTCCTGATAAGTCTCAACATTTGGACGACCTATTGAATGGGTCATATTTTGGGCTTAGATTATTATTACCACTGAAATGTATCGGGCAGCCACGTGTTATATTTAATTATATATAAACCAATCAAAAATTGATATTTCAGTCCGAGGGAAAACAAATATTTATACAGTATTCGCATTATTCATAACCAAAAAACTGAATTACTGTGACTTTACCTCCTGAAATTTTTGTGAGATCCACAGTATTGCTTGCACTTTCTCCAAATTTATTCCAGATGACCAGACGATAGTAAAGCTTGTCAACAGAATCTGCTCTGACAATTACAAGTACCGGGCTATTGGTATTGAGTTTACTTCCGTAATACTTCGATTCTGTGATGTCGATGCAATGAAAATCATCTCCATCCGTGCATTTTTGCCATTCACTTTTCTCAGCTAAAGGGTTTGAAGTAAACACTTCCGACTTAATCGTTATCTTTGATCCCAAATACACTTTTTTCGGATGAACCGAAATTTTAGCACAAGGGATATCTGCAAAAAATTACACCAATTGTTAACAGTAAAGGCTTTTAATCTTATGTAAAAACCCTATTAAAATTGTATATTCAATAGTTATATTATCATGAAGAATATAGTCCGAATCATACCTGTTCTTTATAGAGACAAAAAGATGTTTTAAACATTTTTCATATAAAGCGTTTTAACCAAGAGTATTTTTTCAACGCAAATAACGAATTCAGTGTACTTAAGCATTGAATGCTTATTTTTGGATGTCGTCGGTCCTATGACACACCAAGCGTTGGCGCGGTATGATAATTTGTCTGCACCACTTGTCATAGGACCGACGACATCCAAAAATAAGCATTCAATGCTTATATTTATATTCATACTGATCTATTTGTATGAAATATATGTATATCGTTGCTGTAAAGCCAATATATACGCTCTCAGACAGGGATATGATACATACATGGAACAGCCATATTAACATCTTACTTCGTTCGGTTCCGCGACTAAAAATATAGTGTCAGAAACTCTGTAGAGAAAAATCCCATTTTTTAAGGAATAGATATAATATAATGATTATTTTTCAAAAGTACATATCAAATTGGTTATGTAAGATTAAACGTTTCATTTAATCTTACAAAAATAAATATACTCAAAACACGTGGAGACGTTTATATTTGTGCACATGGCGCATGAATTATCAAAGTGTATTCATAGACAATTGAATGTCGCAGATTTCCAATGCAAAGATAAGGGGAAATATACACTGAATGTAAATATAGATCTATGAACAGATTCATTCTGTATTAATCTTTAATAAAATGAATTATAGCCGTAACAATTGTAAAACCTTTACTATTTTGTGTGCGGGTGCATGAATTGAAATTGGTTATTTCATTTTTAAACCCTATTAATTAATAAACGCAAAAATCAATCATCTTTGATAAAAAAAAAATATGGGAAGACCTTCATGTATTCGTGTATGATCTGTACACTTAGAAGTGTTTGTTGTATTCACATTCCTAGTACAAAGCATACGTATATGTTACTTATTATATAAACTGTACTGCAAGGTGCTTTACAAGTACGAGACATGGATTCCTGACGTCCTTATATTACATATCTTAAAGTCCATTGAGATGATACTAGTAGTCCCATGTATATCATTTGAAACGGCTTACGCTGTCTAATTTTTGTATATATTTAATAAGCTGTACAGTGACGATAAAGACAGTACGAAACTTCGTTTCTACAAGCTTGGTCCAACAATGATCAATTGCGTTATCGCATTTCTTTTAAAGAACAAGGTTTCACTTTTTTCAGAAAAATGGCAAAAACTGTAAATTTTTGGTTTCAAAATATTTTGTATTTATTTTAATTTTTGATAATTAAACGGAAAATATGAGGCAAGGATAAAAAAGAACTAGAATTTTATCTATGTATTATACAAATATTGACTGGGGTTGAGGGAAACATTGATTATATTAGCCCTCGAAGGACGAAATCTTGCCCGACGCGAAGTGGAGGGCAATGTATTCGTCCTAAGAGGGCTAGTATAATCAATGTTGCCCGAAAACACGGTCAACATTTGTTTTGTTATATGAAGAAATAAAACAAAAAGCAAGAATGGATTTGAAAACAGATCGTCATAATTTTCTCAGCTGAACATAGAATTTACGAATTTAATTTAATGCGCAAAGTCCGATTCCAAAATATCGTTGGCATCAACTGGTCACTGTTGATCTTTCGCCGCCTATAGGAATTAAGATACAGATGTTCTACCTGTTTTTCTTTACAATTCCCAAATCCTTATATCCGTTATGATAGCAAACCGTCGCATTGTGCGTTCGTTGTTTACTTGCCTTGACTGATTGCCTATCATGACATCACCTTGTGTTGGAGTCGCGAAGATTTATTTACGTCACTGTTTACGAATCAAATCAAAAGTCATAAATTGAAATAGAGGGAATATTCTCTAGATATTATTCCTAGCCGGTTAATATTAGAAAAAATATTGACTGGTAATTATTTTTCGGGTGGGCTAATATTACAATTATTTACTATTTGTCTATATAGAGTTATATAGTAAGAATATATTACTGAATATAACAGTTCAAAATATCATTTCCCATTGAGTTATTGCTAAGTTGTATAGCTTAAACTAACAGAAGTTTGATATTCGTTTTAGAATATATTCAGTTACAACAATACTAAACGATTTATCATTAAAATTTCAATCAAAATTTACCAAACAGCACGTGTTTTGATACAGTTCCAACAGCATTGACCAATGTACAAGTGTATTGTCCGATATCTGCCTTTGTTGGTGACGTGATTTTATAAACACTTTCGTTCACAGAATCCCTTGAAAATGTCTTGTTCTTCTGATCCAATATTTTGTCATTTCTTCTCCATTCTATTTGATGTACTTTAGGCGAATTGTCAAGAACCATATAACTGCAAAGGAGGGTGATTTCGTTTTCGCCTAGTATGACTTCTAACTGGTTCAAACAAGGTGGATCTGTTGTTAAAAGAATAAATTTATATTCTTATCAAATTCATTTTTTTTTGTAATGGATAAATATCAAGATTGTGTGGAATAATAAAGAGAAAACAATCTCTCCAAATTTCTTTTGTTTATTTAAGATTTCAGAAATTTTACCTCCAAGTACATGTAGGCAGAATTCTGCAGAATGTTTTAGATCACTTCCATTTAGTGTTATAATGGCCTGGTACTTCCCTGCATCTTCTTTACATACAGATTGTATGATAAGTATTTTTTCGGCACTTCCACTGTATTTCTCATTACTTGTGTCAATATCTTCAAAGACTTGATTTTTTTGTTTCTGCCATACAGTTGACCAACATAAAGGTTCTTGTCCTCTTATATTTGCTTCCAATCGTGCTATCCCTCCACAAATTATTTTGTCATCACCTTTTATATATATGTCTGCTTCATCTGTTGATTAAAATTATCGGACACACATTAAAAATACGTTTTTAGACATTTTATTTACTCAACTGTTTTAAGGGTACCTGCAGCCAAACTAATTTTAAACATATATCTAGAGATCGAGATCTTCGAGAGATCGAAATTCGAACCATCTAATTTCTCCTGTATTTCAGATATTTGTTCTATTTGTATTTAATGCAAAATACTCCAACAAAAGCAATGCAAATATCAGAGTTATGCCGCTTAACGTAACTAATTATACTTTCTTTAACAATCCAATCTAAAGAAAATAGAATCACGCGAAAATGAAACTTCAGCGGAAGTGCTGTCACGAGTTCCATTTTTTTAGCGTAATTTCCATAATATAGTTAAAAAACATCGAAATTTGGTCAATAACAATTCATATCTTAAATATTTTTTTTGTGTTTAGAACAAATTTAACCTTAGAATTTCATTTTATAACAATCCGAATTTGACAACTCAAACCCTGAGTGAACAACATCCTTATAGGATTTTAAATTTTGCAATTTCCATAGTTTTGTTCTTTTTTTCAGGGAATACCATACCTAAAACATTGGAATAAGCAGTTTTATGTCCATTATCTATGTTTAATTACATAATATCAATAGTGTTGTACCTTACGCACGAATGATGCAAGACAATGACACAGGTACACAGGTAAACTAACGGAGCTACTGCTTCACACACGTGTTTATAGGGTATGTTCACATGTCTGAAGAACATAAAGGAGCTTCAGACCTTTTCTCAAGTAAATTCATTTGAGAATACCTAGCTTCGTAATTATTATCAAATATGACAAAATATATTAGACTACAAATTCAAAGTAGGATATAGGATATTTAAAAAATGAACTCAGTGTCTATCCAAGTTATACGAGTATAACATGAGGTAGGGCCGTTTATGCTTTATAATCCGCAAAGCGGATCATTTTGCGGATTATAAAAAAAAACGTAAATTGCTCCAACCCAGGTTACAAGAGTATAACTTCGGTAGATATTTATTTCATTCCTTATAATTTAATTTTCTGTATTTACTGTACAAATTGAGTGCATTTTACTTTTAAAAAGATATTAATCTGTTTAAAATCAAACGTAATGTCAAGCGGATTAGTTCATTTATGACGTTGGTGCATTGTGACGTGTCTTGTCACGTGCGAACCAAGTTATACAAATTTAACTTATTTTTTTCTATCCAATCAAACGCGTCGTTACAACCAGAATTAAATTCTATAATATTATTTGTTAGATTTGTAACTAGCTATACAAATATATGGGGTTGATCATTTCATAAACGATGATACGGAGTAACAAACCTAATAAGTGTTTTGTTTTTTCGAGGACTATCATGAAAAATGACAATAACAAACTATCAACCATCTCAAAAATCCATAAAATAAAATAAAAATTCAAAGCAGAGCAACACGGACCGGTAAAATGATAGAGGTAGGATCAGGTGCCTAGGGGGAGTGAGCATCCTCTGCTGACCGGTCACACCTGCCGTGTGCTCCTTGTCGTAATCGAAAAATACCGGAAAAGTCCGTAGACAATTAGGTGATTAATTATGGTCTAACAATTAGTATGAAAAACGTCAGTCATCATGCGACCCAGTGGAAGATTGTATTTGCTGACAAGGTCTTGTATCGACCATAGAACTTACGAAAATATGATTTCAAACGAGACCGTTGATAGTCTTGTTTTATCAACTTGTTTGTCAGTAGCTTGCCTCGCCTTAGACACTGTTCATACGAAGAGCATGCCCTATAAGAGCATTTCCTGTAAAAGTTGCATGGCCATCTCGTGCAATTTGACAAAGTCGAAATTTTTTAAATTCTTATTGTCACGTTACACCTTTTAAATACTGTACACAGGGTTATCTTAGCCCGTGTTTTTTTTTTTTGTGCCCTTCTACACTTGCAAACGGTTGAATATCGTCTTGAATTCACCAATACGCAATTGTGTTAAAAGAAATATTATTTGCAAGAATGGAAATTTGCACAATGATCAATTCCCCCGCTAACGATGATGCAAAAGGGGCCAAAATAAACCAGGGGCGAATACTTCCCTGTTTAACGTAGTCTTTGAAAGTCGACGCAACTTTGTTTATTTTAAGGGTTTTGTTAATATGTTTGGAGAACCATATATTAACATTGGAGAAGATCGTGTTAATTACCTACTTTTGGGTGTATAAAGACACGAACTTGAAATTTCAATTAAGTCAAGCAGTTGTAGACTGGTACAAGTTTTCCAGAAAAGTGTGTATGTATGCTTTAGAAAAACATTAGGACAAAATTGAGGGTTCTTGAAAAATCTTTGAAATTGACGAGAGTAAATTTGGTAAACGAAAATTTCATAAGAAACAAAGGTATTTGGGGGATAGAGAGAGAGACTAAAAGTGCATTTTTGCTACAGTGGCAGACAGAACAAGAAAAACCACTCCTATCCATAATAAAAGCAAACATCCTTCCAAGAACGACAATTATCAGTGATTGCTGGAAAGCGTATGATATTCTGAACAAAGAGGGTATAAAACATTTAAAAGTTAACCACTCCGTTAATTTTGTTGATCAAGACACTGGGGCACACACCAACACAACTGAATCAACGTGGCGTGCATTAAAAAATCTCTACCAGTCAGCGGAACAGTTAAATCTCATATATGACACTTATTTCAGTCAAGGCTGCATCAGAAAAAATATCTTATCGACTTTCCTGATCCATTCCTAAATTTTCTTGAACTCATTAAATCGGTGTACAATCCTTCAATCCTCATACCTTAAATAGCATCATCAGAACCCCCACTCGCCAAAAAACAAAACGTTCTTCAGACCATCCATTTTAACAACCAAGACCCAGACAACAGCTTGGATGACTTCTTATCATAAGGTAAGTTTTTTTATTAGTTTAGCTACCACAGAACGTTATGCATCGACATCAGGCTGATTCTTGTGATTTTCGGTTTTAAAAGGCGCCAGCAGCGCTTTTGAAACAACAATCACAAGAATTAGCCCAAAGTCACGGACATATTTGTGCATTTGCCTGAATAGTTTAATTCAGTCTTAAAATACCGAAACCTAACCCAAATCCCACGAATAATTACTATCGTCGGTTCTGGAGCGAGTGATCAAAATGGCGATTGTTTACGATTGCATAGCAACGTCATGGAAGACTACTCTTCATGTGGCATGGGGACCGGCATACTAGAAACTTCCCTAAGAAAAAGACATAACTAGACAACAACGGTGATGTAAATCCAATCAAGCAATGCTGTTTTCAATATAAACAAAATGTCACAGATATGTTTACACTTTCAATATGGTGAACACGACAAATTACATTTTAAACATGCGTCGCTAAAAAGGAAAAGATACTTCACAATAAAAACAACCCAAATATCTATCAATTAAAATGATATATAATTTTGTATGTGGTAGACAGTCCCTGAGCAATTGATAAAAATGGATAGTTAAGCCTTAAGAGCTAGACACTATAGACGCAATATTATTTTCAACAAATCTATGACTAAAGGTGGGAGGGGACAGTTTTTTTTTTATACAATTGACTGAAGCCAGGTGATGTGTTTTCGGAACTTTGTAGCTAGAATATCCTCAGATCCCATTCGATATTTTTGGACAATTTTTGTACTATAATAAAAGATGAAAAGGCATCTAATTGTTCCGTAAACAATTACTCTACTAGGTTTAAAAATGATAATACATTTAAGAGCATTTCTACGAGAAAACCATGCAAAATGTGGTGGGAGCAAGGTTCTCTGATCAACTTCATATTGTGTATGTAACAGTGTGCATCTATATGAATTAATTTGCCACGAAAATTTATTTGGTGTGGTCAACTTTAAGTTCTGCAGCTGTTACTAAAAATAGCATTATTGTCCCTTTTTAAGAATAAAACTGTGCATAATTAACCAAATTCTTGTTAAACATTCTGAATTTAGTTTAAATATAAATCAAAAAAGTCCTTTAGAGTTAGTAGTAACAAGACTCACTAGTTGAAGTCTTTTTTGTGAGAATTCCCAAATATTCCCTGTTAAGTGCAAATAAGTCACGAATCTGGCATTTTCCATTTTTGTGAAATTTTGAAAATATACATTTTTAAGAGGCTTAAAAGTCAAAAAATTGCACTTTAAATTCACTAAATCTGCTTTTAGTTTTAAGAGAACATACATATTTACAATATATCAAAAATCTGTCTTTGGACTCTGAATAATATTGCAAATACGTTGTCTTTGGACATTTTTCTAATTTTTAAACTCTCCAAAATCTGTAATTTAGCATTGGATTTACATTGCAACATGTAACTTATGGGGGGAAACCCGACATATAAGCGAGCCAAACAATATTTTACTGAACTGTAGGGTTTCTTCAACATATTTCATGTTTTCTTTTTAAATCAACGCCATTAAATCACGAGAAATCATGGAAAAATGAGAATTTATATCTAAGCTGAAGTGGAATAAACTTAACCATTTTTTTAAAAATCTTTCATATCTCACTATCAAGTAAAGAAAAAGTAAGCAAGTTCACATACCCCACACACCCCCATTACTTGACAATGTTACACATAATGAATGAGAGAGTAACCATTAAATACACGCATGAACAATAACAGGGGCATAACTACAAAAAAATTCATCAAATCAAAACTTCCAGCATATATGCCTTTAGCAACAACATTCTAATAATTGAATTAAAAGATCTCCTGATAATATGCACATTTACACGTTGTGTCCTAAAACATACAAAGTTTTATTCTGTGCATTAGTTTAATTAAGAGGAGTTGCATTTACAGATAAACAGGACTGACGGATGGACGAGTGAAAAAGCATAACCCTTGCAACTTTATACATGGAGTATACAAATAATAAGACTTTAATTGTTTTAATTAGTGAATTTCAAAATACATGTTCACATAAATTAGTTTAATATTGAAACAGACAAGATCGATTTCTCTCTCTCTCTCTCTCTCTCTCTCTCTCTCTCTCTCTCTCTCTCTCTCTCTCTCTCTCTCTCTGTTTTATCCTCATAATGAGTAATTTTGTTAACATCGTGTTGTTGATAAATATTCTCTCTCTCTCTCTCTCTCTCTCTCTCTCTCTCTCTCTCTCTCTCTCTCTCTCTCTCTCTCTCTCTCTGTGTGTGTGTGTGTGTGTGTGTGTGTGTGTGTGTGTGTGTGGTTGTAACTCCCATATTCGAATGGGACCTAATTCTATAGCCAATGAAAATCTCCGCTCATTGAAATAGCAGTTTTCCAGGGAAAGGGTATATCGGTATTTTACATTGATAGTTGATTTTCATCTGACAATCTTTTAACCTGTAATTTTATGAATAAACAAAAGGCACAACTCGTTCATATACTTGTATTGGTTAAACAGGAGTTCATACACATTGATACATTCCGCTTTATGTCAAATAGTCATTTTACGTTGAGTGATTTAAGTGCTGTAGGAATAACAACATAACTTAGTCGTAATGTTCATATCTATTAAAATTGCGTTGATGATAAATATTCCTCTCTCTCTCTCTCTCTCTCTCTCTCTCTCTCTCTCTCTCTCTCTCTCTCTCTCTCTCTCTTTTATCCCTATAATAATTTTGTTAAATATGTGTTGATGATAAATATTCTCTTTTTCCTCTCTCTCTCTCTCTCTCTCTCTCTCTCTCTCTCTCTCTCTCTCTCTCTCTCTGTTTTATCCCCATAATAATTTTGTTAAATATGTGTTGATGACAAATATTCTCTCTCTCTCTCTCTCTCTCTCTCTCTCTCTCTCTCTCTCTCTCTCTCTCTCTCTCTCTCTCTCTGCTGATTCGATATTACTTTAACTTAGCCTGAATTATTCTGCAATATAAGGTTGAAATATAAACTACAATGACAATATGGAATGCACAAACTGACTTCAGTTTTCTAAACAGTTGTAACTTCCATATTGGAGTGGGACCTAATTATATAGCCCATGAAAATATCCGCTCATTGGAATAACAGTTTTCCAGGGAAAGGGTATAACAGTATTCCACATTGATAGTTGATTTTCATCTGATAATCTTATAACCTATCATGTTATAAATAAACAGAAGGCGCAACTCGTTGAAATACAGGTATTGGATACATACACTGTGACAGTGATAAATGTATTGATCTTTTCATTCTCAGGAGGTATGACCCAATTGCAAATGCATAGCCCCCCCCCCCCCCCCTTCCCAACACCCCAAAAAGATAACCTCCATCACGGTTAACATATATTTGTAAATTTATTGAGTTTTATCAGATGATTTTCTTAAAATGTGGCAATGGTATTGAACCCCTTTTTCAATGAATGTTCACTACCTTAAATAATCATAGAATAAGGTAGATTTGGTGTTCGTAATTGTCTGACGGTATGAATTATTGAACTTTTATTGTTTGAGGGGTATAGGCACCCGATACCAAGCCCGCAAAATCATTAATAAAATTATAATATATATCATAATATAACGCTTAAAATGTATAACTATCGGCGTAATATAGAGACACATTTGAATAGTATTTCATTTTTTGATGTTTTTAATTACAAGACAATAAGACAGGGTTAAAATTTTGACTTAAGTCTATTAGACCGCTTCGTGATCCTGGGGCCAGGTATTCTTGTGGTGGGCTTTGATTAAATCAAATACCAAATAACAACCCCACAAAAACCAATTATGATGTCTAATTAATATTTGGGATAACTTTTTTAGGGTACATGTAGGTGGAGAACCAGGGGGAGGGGGTAACCTTACTACCTTCTTTTTACTTTTATAACCTTCATTTTAAGAAAATTAAAACTTAACATTTTGCTAAGAGGAGTTAACTGCAAATAGAGGTGTCACAGCCGCATTTAGATGTTATATTTGTTGTTAAGGAATAATGTTACAACTCAGCTGTTGGGTTCTTGTATATATCTATATTTTCAATTTACACAGAATTTGGTGATCGAAATGACAGTTGTTTAATATCACTATCATAAAATAGTTGATATGATAGATGATTCTCTCGGCTGGTTGGGGGTGAAGTAAATTAGATTGGGAATTTGGCGCCAAAGATGCGCACTTGTCTAAAACTTGTAAAACCCCTCATTCACTTCTATTTCTAAAATAACAACCAATCATACAACTCTCATATGACTCAAACACCTTTGACCTTTCACACTCCAAACTCAACCAATGAACATAAAACACCATGAATATGAATGAAAGGTAATAAATTCCATTGTTCTTAAATTCACTATGTCTTATAGATGATGTTGAAAATAATGATGATTTATGAATAAGTACATTAAATATCAATATATTTTAATAAATATTCCATTAATAAATCACCCTGTGACAGAGGGGTAGGGAGTAGAACTCTTCATTTATTTTAGATATACTTACATTCTCAAGAACTAAATGAACCCCGACCCCCTCAACTTAGAAAAAGGTAGGGTCCGTTAGAAATTAATTTGATGTTTTTTAATTACAATAAACATACCTGTCAATGAAGTACAATTAAAATCGATAAAAGGGGGAAAATCCCATATTTCTTGATTGATATATCGCCTGTTTATCCCCAGAGAATTTCACATGAACAAAAACCAAAACCCTACGGAGATTCAAAATGGGAAATGTTTACATCTTTACTCCATTCGGAAGTACTCGGGACAACTCGTACAATATTTAACGTTATCATCCGGGGTACTTGATTTTTTTTACAATGCAAAATCCCCGTAAACTTTCTATTTTGGGTTGTGTATTGAAACCCGACAAGTTAGAGGGAGCGTTTCAAAGGGTAAATATTGGGATTTTTTCATAGTATTTGATGAACATCATTTGAATCCAGATGTATTTATAAAAGTAGAATAATTTATGAAAACGTGCGGCAAAAATATTAGTCTCTTTCAAACTCAGATATGTTATATACTAGCTGTGTCTGATGAATAACACTAAGAGGATGGGATAATTTTTGTGCAATTAAAATCATTCAATGACATAATAACCATTAAAAACACTCACAGCATTTCTCAATTTTCTGCCTGAACTTGAACTTCTAGCTATGTCAACATTAGGACTAGTTTACCTTCTCTACAGAAGAGCGCAACAGGGGAGACAAGTCCAACAATAGTAATGAAATGCTAATGTAATGAATAAGATTTTTATGGGAAACAGTGATGACAACTTTTTTTTAAATTAAGAGCATATTAAGTTTTTTTTTTCTTCACTTTTTTGCATATATTGATTCAGTGGATTAAAATCGCTTGTAAAATAGAATTTTAAAAACCACCAAATTTTCATTTTATTTGAAATTGGGATGCTTTTGTTAATTTATTACTTTTAAGTCCTCAGGAGTACAAAGGTGGATTTTATATATTAGTAACAAAACATAAGAGAATGAAGCGCCACTTTCTTAGAAATTATATCTCAAAAATTTACAAAAATGAATAATTATCATTTCTTGGCATCCTGCCAATATTTGCGCCCTTGGGTCATCATTGTGTATATAGAAATATGAAACAAAATATGCAACAATTAATTGTTTGAACTTCCGCTTTAAGAATGTAGTCTTCTTTTCTTCAAATTTTGTTTATATATTTTTATAATTAATTTCTGAATTTTTTCCTAATTTTTTTTTTTTTTTTTTTTTGGGGGGGGGGGGTAGAAGCATATTAACCAGAATCCAACACGAGCTGTTACTATAAATAGAAACAGCCAGTGCAAAACCAAACATCATATATCTAACTCTTAATAAGTATCCTTTAAAGCTATGATAAAATTCTGTTCATTCTTGTGACTTGCTACCACAGCTTTTTTTCCATGTTGCATGGTTTTCTCGTAGACATGCTCTTAATCTTATGAGAATTTAAAATAAGATGATAAACATATTCATGAATTTTTACAATGTATGATAGAGTTCAATTTTCTGCTCAAATTGGAGGTCTATTATAGAATGAACAGTATATCATTAGAGAAAAACGGTGTTCAGTAGTTTCCTTACCTCTATTTTCTGGTTGAAACTGCTTATAGAATTCCAAAATTGCCTTGTAGGTTTCCAGATTTTGAATTTCAGATTTATCACGTTCTATCTTTGACAGTTCACGTTCGTAGTTTACAGTCCATTGTACTTTAGACTGAATTCTGTCAATGGTATCACGTAATTCATTCCAAATTCTTTCAAACGTAGCTTCAGGAATTGATGAAGATTTGGCATGTGCATAATAGTTGTTTCTAAACAGTCTAAGACGTTCAACATCATCACTTATTTGAGTATCACTCGGGTGCGGCTCTTTCCCCCATTTCTGTTTTGGAATTGGTAGAGAACATAAATTTCTAATGAGTGTGTATAGTAAACTCGCATCAAATTCCCTATAATCTGGCTTTGCAGGCGGTGGAAGGTAACACATTTTAAGTTGGTCCGGGCGAAGTTTAGAGTGGCCTTGCATTAAACATGAGCAATATTGTATTTTTTTGTACAGATCTTCGGGTTTAATCTTGCTTTCCAAAATGTCTTTAAGAGGTAGTTTTATCAAATCGACACTGGCTCTTGTAACACAAGTAAAGTTATGTCGATCAATTGATGAACTCATGGACGTCATCCTTAACATGTATTAAAATTCCATAAAGTTCAAATCACATATTTATGTACGTTTCCAAGCGTTTTATAACAAATCTTTTTCAGAGCTTTTACATTCTGGTTGGCTTAAAGTATGTTCAAATCAATATTGGCTTGATTTTTTGTGATACCGAAATAAAACATTATTTTGAACTTGTTTTGTTTTTTTCTTGTTCAAGATTTCTAGATTTGGCAAAGATTTCGTCCTTTAACAACAACATATAAAAACGAAAGTATATTATACTTACATATGAACGTTATTGATGAATTTCTTTGAAAACTGTTGATTAGTACATACACTTCATATCTTGTTCCATAGTAGGCAAAATATATTTTCAACAACTACCTTTACCTGGACTATGTTTTTAGCATTTTTGGTCCCTAAATACAGATTGCTAAGCACAGCTCTGTGTCAATTGGTGAATTACCCAGACTGTTATTCGGTGGTTTTTGTGGCATTTAAACATGTCTGATTACCTCCGGTAATTTATGATGAGAGTTTTTACAGACACCGTAGAAAATAAAGGAAATTTTCTTAAAGTTGCGCGCGCGAGAGAGAGAGAGAGAGAGATCAAAATTGCATGCATTATTTAGCAGGCTGTACAAAGTAAAAATGAATTCAAAAAATTAAATATTCTCCGAGCGTTCAAGGCAGTCAAAAAAATTAAATCAATTTAAAATCGAAGTTCCATGTTACAATGTTACACGTATGCGGTAGGTGCTGGCACGATAAAAGAAATGTCCGGAATTGAGGGATTGGGTGATTTTTTAAAAGAATATTCACATGAGTTTTAAACAAATTTTGTTTTGATTCTAGCGATCACATAATCACTTTTGTACTACTTCTACATGGCCGTTTGTTTCATTGTGAAAACGAACTCACTGCTGTGTTGACCACCCCTGCTAAGTGCTCATGCTGACTTTTTTTTCCAAAACTGGCGAAAAGGAATCCAAAAGTGGCGAATATCAATTTTTGGTGACCTGTTGGATGTAAAATTTTCCCACCCGTTCGTTTATTCGATGAGCCTGTGTTATTCTATCCCACATGCGACCAAAAATCTCGTGTCGCTTCAGCGCACACAGCTCATAACATATATAGCCCCAGGTTATTTATGGCTGCAGATCATCAATTGATATGTAATTGAGTAAACACTTAGAAAGGTGCTTTCACTGCAGTGGACAATTGTTAAACAATTAAATATCTAGTTTAACTCGAAGTCAGTCATCTTAATTTAAGGTGCGAGATCGTAATCTGAATGGGGCTAATAAATTAAACTGATGAACACCCTAAACTTCTATAGTTATGAACAGAATAAAATAAATATTATAAGTTAAAAGTTTTAAGTCAAAGATCTTAAATAGAATTGGTTCTCTGGATTAGAAGTTAGGAAATACGATTATATGATGCAATGTAGTCAGTCGCCATAGAAATCGTCAGAGTACTGCAAGTGTCGACAGTTTTCTTATTTCTTTGAAAGGCCATTGTTCACTTGGCTTACAAACAATAATATAGCGATATATTTTCTTCCCCAAAAATGTATGCACTTCTTAAAGTTACACTTAAGTGAGATAAATATGTGTTCTTGGGGATTTTATTTATTTTTATATGCACATTGATTAAAAACATTTTATTGAAGCTGTGTAGTATGAGATAGTAATGCAACTTAATTGACTGAAAACCAAGCAGAATATTTTACTTTTACATCTGGCCTGTCAAAATAGGAGATTGTAAACTTGTAGCTTGTTAACTCAGAAATAATCTAGAACAAAAGAAATAATGTCTTTATGGCTTTTGCTCCTCTTCTTATTTATGTGTATGAGTCCATTAAGGTATTTTTGTTTTTGTTTCATTATATAAAAAAGTGTTGGGTTTTTTTTACCTCAAACTTAGAACTGTAGAAATTCAGCATCTTAACTTTTCAAAAGCTTTGATACCTTAACACTTGGAAATCATGTAGTGATGCAAATTGTCAAATGTCAATGAGGAGACATCGTCAGAACCCACGGGTTTCCTATCCGTTATACTGCTTTTAAGGTAGTGTTACGGATAGAAAAGTCGTGGGTTCCGAGTGCAAATGTACATGCAATGCATTGGTCAATACATGTATATTTAAACAGTACAAAATATGAATAACTAACACATATACATGTACATGTATATATGATTTGATAGAAATGATAGTAAAACATAGGTCGTTCTTTGTGCCGCACTAAAGTGGCGAAAAGGATTTTTATACCCCCGCAAACGAATTCTGGGGGGTATATAGAAATCACCTTACATAGGAATCACATTGGAAGTTATTACTTCACACAAATATTGCTTATGACCTGACGGTCTGTAATGACTTTGATGCAAGGTCATTTGGGCAAGGTCACTGGCAGGAAAAACGCAAAATTCGTGTCCTGTCCATATCCTAGTTTCTTATGCATAAACATTGGAGGTTCTTACTTCATACAAAGATTGATTATG
Organism: Magallana nippona; assembly: GCA_033439105.1. Classification (NCBI taxonomy): domain Eukaryota; kingdom Metazoa; phylum Mollusca; class Bivalvia; order Ostreida; family Ostreidae; genus Magallana; species Magallana nippona. The sequence goes on along the minus strand of CM065917.1, from coordinate 40,573,536 downwards.
ACCTGAGGGTGTGTCATGACTTTGACCCAAGATCATTTGGACAAGATCAAGGAAACTGACAGGAAAAGTGCAAAATTCGTGTCTGGTCTATATAACTTTTATGGAAAATCATTGAAGGTTCTAATTCACACAAAGATGGCTTATAACCTAAGGGTGTGTAATGATTTGTCCCAAGGTCATTTTGGCAAATTAAAGGTCAGTGGAAGAAAAATTTCATAATCTTAATAGAAATGATCAGAAGCTAAAATTTGACACAAAGATTGCTTGTGACCTGTAAATATGTTCTGACTTGAGCTTTGGTCATTTGTGCAAGTTCAGTGTCACAATAAGAAATAGAAGCATCAATTATTTCCTAGTAGAGAAATACTTGAGTTATGATTTTTTTCTTAGCGGGGGTATCATTTGTTAGCTTGCTCACAGTACCTCTAATTGATCCAGAGGGAGCACTGCTCCCCCCTTCCTCGCAATCAAAATTTTCCTTAAATTAACATTTAGAAAATTGGATTTTGGGGCATTGCCCCCCCCCCCCCCCCCCCCCCACACACACACACACTTTTAAGGAGAAAGCAAATTTTTTTTCGCAAATTTAAAACAAAAGCATGTTAAACACTAGAAGATACAGCTGCCTCACAGCTTCCCCTCCACTACCACCACCACGGATTAGGACTTTGAAGATTTGCTTGTCAAGATTTCGGATAAATATGTTCCCCTTAGCAAAAACAATGCTGAGTGGCTGTATGGCCAAACAATATACGAAGAGTTGTCTCTCCTGCTGAGCACCTCTCGTATAGCGCACCCTAAGGCGGGAGAAGGCGTCATCGTTTATTTACAATTTGTGTTCGTTTCAATTGTTTAATTTTAACACTGCCCTTTACATAAATTATTCCCTTAGTAAGCAGTAGAGCTGTAAGTATGAGTACAGGGAAATGTTTATCAGACATAACACTGTTTGTGTCATGCATTAGCGCAGTGGAATTTGTGTTGATCACACTTTGATATAAGGCTAGGCACAGTTTGTATCGTGTAATCAGTTGTACATAAACGTATTTATCACTTTGTGTTTGTGTTCGGAATAATTATATACATGTACATATATGATGGGGTTTTTTTTTACAAATTATCCTAACCTGATGTTAACATGAAGTAAGTTAAACGGAGAACTTGCCTGGTATAAAAATAATACTTTGAAATTGAGCCTCATTTTCGATTTTCCGAACGTACTATTATCATATTGACAGTCTAATCTGATTAAAACCATCCCTCTTCTAATACTCGTCAGGGTCTGATAGGTATCGACAACAGGTCATCTTTACAAGACCTTCACATTTGCATACAATCTAAATATACTCTTACTTACCAAAGGCATACCGTTATATGTTTAATGTTTAGGTGCATATCTTCAATACTTATTCTGGAGGTTACATATAAATGGACATGAATTAATTTGTCTGTCTCCTTTGAAGAGTTCCTATTGATTTTCCAAAGGTCTCATTGGTCAGAAGTAATGGTCGTGTGAAGATGACCTCCAATCAATACCTGTCAGGCCCTGACAAGTGCAAGGAAAAGGGAGTGGTTTTTATCAGACTGTTTGACAATTCTTTCTCGACTCGAAGCTGCAACGGAAGACCTCTTCGTTGCTTTGCAACGAACACGGCTCTAGTTCTATAATATTATTTGTTAGATTTGTAACTAGCTATACAAATATATGGGGTTGATCATTTCATAAACGATGTTACGGAGTAACAAACCTAATAAGTGTTTTGTTTTTTCGAGGACTATCATGAAAAATGACAATAACAAACTATCAACCATCTCAAAAATCCATAAAATAAAATACAAATTCAAAGCAGAGCAACACGGACCGGTAAAATGATAGAGGTAGGATCAGGTGCCTAGGGGGAGTGAGCATCCTCTGCTGACCGGTCACACCTGCCGTGTGCTCCCTGTCGTAATCGAAAAATACCGGAAAAGTCCGTAGACAATTAGGTGATTAATTATGGTCTAACAATTAGTATGAAAAACGTCAGTCATCATGCGACCCAGTGGAAGATTGTATTTGCTGACAAGGTCGTTGTATCGACCATAGAACTTACGAAAAGATGATTTCAAACGAGACCGTTGATAGTCTTGTTTTATCAACTTGTTTGTCAGTAGCTTGCCTCGCTTTAGACACTGTTCATACGAAGAGCATGCCCTATAAGAGCATATGAAACAATTTTTCGCAAAAAAGCGATGCTTTACGCAAATTCCTGTAAAAGTTGCATGGCCATCTCGTGCAATTTGACAAAGTCGAAATTTTTAAAATTCTTATTGTCACGTTACACCTTTTAAATACTGTACACAGGGTTATCTTAGCCCGTGTTTTTTTTTGTGCCCTTCTACACTTGCAAACGGTTGAATATCGTCTTGAATTCACCAATACGCAATTGTGTTAAAAGAAATATTATTTGCAAGAATGGAAATTTGCACAATGATCAATTCCCCCGCTAACGATGATGCAAAAGGGTCCAAAATAAACCAGGGGCGAATACTTCCCTGTTTAACGTAGTCTTTGAAAGTCGACGCAACTTTGTTTATTTTAAGGGTTTTGTTAATATGTTTGGAGAACCATAGATTAACATTGGAGCAGATCGTGTTAATTACCTACTTTTGGGTGTATAAAGACACGAACTTGAAATTTCAATTAAGTCAAGCAGTTGTAGACTGGTACAAGTTTTCCAGAAAAGTGTGTATGTATGTTTTAGAAAAAAATTAGGACAAAATTGAGGGTTCTTGAAAAATCTTTGAAATTGACGAGAGTAAATTTGGTAAACGAAAATTTCATAAGAAACAAAGGTATTTGGGGGATAGAGAGAGAGACTAAAAGTGCATTTTTGCTACAGTGGCAGACAGAACAAGAAAAACCACTCCTATCCATAATAAAAGCAAACATCCTTCCAAGAGCGACAATTATCAGTGATTGCTGGAAAGCGTATGATATTCTGAACAAAGAGGGTATAAAACATTTAAAAGTTAACCACTCCGTTAATTTTGTTGATCAAGACACTGGGGCACACACCAACACAACTGAATCAACGTGGCGTGCATTAAAAAATCTCTACCAGTCAGCGGAACAGTTAAATCTCATATATGACACTTATTTCAGTCAAGGCTGCATCAGAAAAAATATCTTATCAACTTTCCTGATCCATTCCTAAATTTTCTTGAACTCATTAAATCGGTGTACAATCCTTCAATCCTCATACCTTAACTAGCATCATCAGAACCCCCACTCGCCAAAAAAACAAAACGTTCTTCAGACCATCCATTTTAACAACCAAGACCCAGACAACAGCTTGCTGAACGTTATGCATCGACATCAGGCTGATTCTTGTGATTTTCGGTTTTAAAAGGCGCCAGCAGCGCTTTTGAAACAACAATCACAAGAATTAGCCCTAAGTCACGGACATATTTGTGCATTTGTCTGAATAGTTTAATTCAGTCTTAAAATACCGAAACCTAACCCAAATCCCACGAATAATTACTATCGTCGGTTCTGGAGCGAGTGATCAAAATGGCGATTGTTTACGATTGCATAACAACGTCATGGAAGACTACTCTTCATGTGGCATGGGGACCGGCATACTAGAAACTTCCCTAAGAAAAAGACATAACTAGACAACAACGGTGATGTAAATCCAATCAAGCAATGCTGTTTTCAATATAAACAAAATGTCACAGATATGTTTACACTTTCAATATGGTGAACACGACAAATTACATTTTAAACATGCGTCGCTAAAAAGGAAAAGATACTTCACAATAAAAACAACCCAAATATCTATCAATTAAAATGATATATAATTTTGTATGTGATAGACAGTCCCTGAACAATTGATAAAAATGGATAGTTAAGCCTTAAGAGCTAGACACTATAGACGCAATATTATTTTCAACAAATCTATGACTAAAGGTGGGAGGGGACAGTTTTTTTTTATACAATTGACTGAAGCCAGGTGATTTGTTTTCGGAACTTTGTAGCTAGAATTTCCTCAGATCCCATTCGATATTTTTGGACAATTTTTGTACTATAATAAAAGATGAAAAGGCATCTAATTGTTCCGTAAACAATTACTCTACTAGGTTTAAAAATGATAATACATTTAAGAGCATTTCTACGAGAAAACCATGCAAAATGTGGTGGGAGCAAGGTTCTCTGATCAACTTCATATTGTGTATGTAACAGTGTGCATCTATATGAATTAATTTGCCACGAAAATTTATTTGGTGTGGTCAACCTTAACTAAGTTCTGCAGCTGTTACTAAAAATAGCATTATTGTCCCTTTTTAAGAATAAAACTGTGCATAACTAACCAAATTCTTGTTAAACATTCTGAGTTTAGTTTAAATATAAATCAAAAAAGTCCTTTAGAGTTAGTAGTAACAAGACTCACTAGTTGAAGTCTTTTTTGTGAGAATTCCCAAATATTCTTTCTGTTAAGTGCAAATAAGTCACGAATCTGGCATTTTCCATTTTTGTGAAATTTTGAAAATATACATTTTTAAGAGGCTTAAAAGTCAAAAAATTGCACTTTAAATTCACTAAATCTGCTTTTAGTTTTAAGAGAACATACATATTTACAATATATTAAAAATCTGTCTTTGGACTCTGAATAATATTGCAAATACGTTGTCTTTGGACATTTTTCTAATTTTTAAACTCTCCAAAATCTGTAATTTAGCATTGGATTTACATCGCAACATGTAAATTATGGGGGGGGGGGGGGGGGGGACCCGACATATAAGCGAGCCAAACAATATTTTACTGAACTGTAGGGTTGCTTCAACATATTTCATGTTTTCTTTTTAAATCAACGCCATTAAATCACGAGAAATCATGGAAAAATGAGAATTTATATCTAAGCTGAAGTGGAATAAACTTAACCATTTTTTTTAAAAATCTTTCATATCTCACTATCAAGTAAAGAAAAAGTAAGCAAGTTCACATACCCCACACACCCCCATTACTTGACAATGTTACACATAATGAATGAGAGAGTAACCATTAAATACACGCATGAACAATAACAGGGGCATAACTACAAAAAAAATCATCAAATCAAAACTTCCAGCATATATGCCTTTAGCAACAACATTTTAATAATGGAATTAAAAGATCTCCTGATAATATGCACATTTACACGTTGTGTCCTAAAACATACAAAGTTTTATTCTGTGCATTAGTTTAATTAAGAGGAGTTGCATTTACAGATAAACAGGACTGACGGATGGACGAGTGAAAAAGCATAACCCTTGCAACTTTATGCATGGAGTATACAAATAATAAGACTTTAATTGTTTTAATTAGTGAATTTCAAAATACATGTTCACATAAATTAGTTTAATATTGAAACAGACAAGATCGATTTCTCTCTCTCTCTCTCTCTCTCTCTCTCTCTCTCTCTCTGTTTTATCCTAATAATAAGTAATTTTGTTAACATCGTGTTGTTGATAAATATTCTCTCTCTCTCTCTCTCTCTCTCTCTCTCTGTGTGTGTGTGTGTGTGTGTGTGTGTGTGTGTGTGTGTGTGTGTGTGTGTGTGGTTGTAACTCCCATATTCGAATGGGACCTAATTCTATAGCCAATGAAAATCTCCGCTCATTGAAATAGCAGTTTTCCAGGGAAAGGGTATATCGGTATTTTACATTGATAGTTGATTTTCATCTGACAATCTTTTAACCTGTAATTTTATGAATAAACAAAAGGCGCAACTCGTTGATATACTTGTATTGGTTAAACAGGAGTTCACACACATTGATACATTCCGCTTTACGTCAAATAGTCATTTTACGTTGAGTGATTTAAGTGCTGTAGGAATAACAACATAACTTAGTCGTAATGTTCATATTTATTAAAATTGCGTTGATGATAAATATTCTCTCTCTCCTCTCTCTCTCTCTCTCTCTCTCTCTCTCTCTCTCTCTCTCTCTCTCTCTTTTATCCCTATAATAATTTTGTTAAATATGTGTTGATGATAAATATTCTCTCTTTCCTCTCTCTCTCTCTCTCTCTCTCTCTCTCTCTCTCTCTCTCTCTCTCTCTCTCTCTCTCTGTGTTTTATCCCCATAATAATTTTGTTAAATATGTGTTGATGACAAATATTCTCTCTCTCTCTCTCTCTCTCTCTCTCTCTCTCTCTCTCTCTCTCTCTCTCTCTCTCTCTGCTGATTCGATATTACTTTAACTTAGCCTGAATTATTCTGCAATATAAGGTTGAAATATAAACTACAATGACAATATGGAATGCACAAACTGACTTCAGTTTTCTAAACAGTTGTAACTTCCATATTGGAGTGGGACCTAATTATATAGCCCATGAAAATATCCGCTCATTGGAATAACAGTTTTCCAGGGAAAGGGTATAACAGTATTCCACATTGATAGTTGATTTTCATCTGATAATCTTATAACCGATCATGTTATAAATAAACAAAAGGCGCAACTCGTGGAAATACAGGTATTGGTTACATACACAGTGATAAATGTATTGATCTTTTCATTCTCAGGAGGTATGACCCAATTGCAAATGCATAGCCCCCCCCCCTTCCCAACACCCCAAAAAGATAACCTCCATCACGGTTAACATATATTTGTAAATTTATTGAGTTTTATCAGATAATTTTCTTAAAATGTGGCAATGGTATTGAACCCCTTTTTCAATGAATGTCCCTACCTTAAATAATCATAGAATAAGGTAGATTTGGTGTTCGTAATTGTCTGACGGTATGAATTATTGAACATATAATTATATATATAAAATTATAATATATATCATAATATAACGCTTAAAATGTATAACTATCGGCGTAATAAAGAGACACATTTGAATAGTATTTCATTTTTTGATGTTTTTAATTACAAGACAATAAGACAGGGTTAAAATTTTGACTTAAGTCTATTAGACCGCTTCATGATCCTTGGGCCAGGTATTCTTGTGGTGGGTTTTGATTAAATCAAATACCAAATAACAACCCCACAAAAACCAATTATGATGTCTAATTAATATTCGGGATAACTTTTTTAGGGTACATGTAGGTGGAGAACCAGGGGGAGGGGGTAACCTTACTACCTTCTTTTTACTTTTACAACCTTCATTTTAAGAAAAAGTAAAACTTAACATTTTGCTAAGAGGAGTTAACTGCAAATAGAGGTGTCACAGCCGCATTTAGATGTTATATTTGTTGTTAAGGAATAATGTTACAACTCAGCTGTTGGGTTCTTGTATATATCTATATTTTCAATTTACACAGAATTTGGTGATCGAAATGACAGTTGTTTAATATCACTATTATAAAATAGTTGATATGATAGATGATTATCTCGGCTGGTTGGGGGTGAAGTAAATTAGATTGGGAATTTGGCGCCAAAGATGCGCACTTGTCTAAAACTTGTAAAACCCCTCATTCACTTCTATTTCTAAAATAACAACCAATCATACAACTCTCATATGACTCAAACACCTTTGACCTTTCACACTCCAAACTCAACCAATGAACATAAAACACCATGAATATGAATGAAAGGTAATAAATTCCATTGTTCTTAAATTCACTATGTCTTATAGATGATGTTGAAAATGATGATGATTTATGAATAAGTACATTAAATATCAATATATTTTAATAAATATTCCATTAATAAATCACCCTGTGACAGAGGGGTAGGGAGTAGATCTCTTCATTTATTTTAGATATACTTACATTCTCAAGAACTAAATGAACCCCGACCCCCTCAACTTAGAAAAAGGTAGGGTCCGTTAGAAATTAATTTGATGTTTTTTAATTAAAATAAACATACCTGTCAATGAAGTACAATTAAAATCGATAAAAGGGTGAAAATCCCATATTTCTTGATTGATATATCGCCTGTTTATCCCCAGAGAATTTCACATGAACAAAAACCAAAACCCTACGGAGATTCAAAATGGGAAATGTTTACATCTTTACTCCATTCGGAAGTACTCGGGACAACTCGTACAATATTTAACGTTATCATCCGGGGTACTTGATTTTTTTTACAATGCAAAATCCCCGTAAACTTTCTATTTTGGGTTGTGTATTGAAACCCGACAAGTTAGAGGGAGCGTTTCAAAGGGTAAATATTGGGATTTTTTCATAGTATTTGATGAACATCATTTGAATCCAGATGTATTTATAAAAGTAGAATAATTTATGAAAACGTGCGGCAAAAATATAAGTCTCTTTCAAACTCAGATATGTTATATACTAGCTGTGTCTGATGAATAACACTAAGAGGATGGGATAATTTTTGTGCAATTAAAATCATTCAATGACATAATAACCATTAAAAACACTCACAGCATTTCTCAATTTTCTGCCTGAACTTGAACTTCTAGCTATGTCAACATTAGGACTAGTTTACCTTCTCTACAGAAGAGCGCAACAGGGGAGACAAGTCCAACAATAGTAATGAAATGCTAATGTAATGAATAAGATTTTTATGGGAAACAGTGATGACAACTTTTTTTTAAATTAAGAGCATATTAAGTTTTTTTTCCTTCACTTTTTTGCATATATTGATTCAGTGGATTAAAATTGCTTGTAAAATAGAATTTTAAAAACCACCAAAATTTCATTTTATTTGAAATTGGGATGCTTTTGTTAATTTATTACTTTTAAGTCCTCAGGAGTACAAAGGTGGATTTTATATATTAGTAACAAAACATAAGAGAATGAAGCGCCACTTTCTTAGAAATTATATCTCAAAAATTTACAAAAATGAATAATTATCATTTCTTGGCATCCTGCCAATATTTGCGCCCTTGGGTCATCATTGTGTATATAGAAATATGAAACAAAATATGCAACAATTAATTGTTTGAACTTCCGCTTTAAGAATGTAGTCTTCTTTTCTTCAAATGTTGTTTATATATTTTTATAATTAATTTCTGAATTTTTTCCTATTTTTTTTTTTTTGGGGGGGGGGGGTTAGAAGCATATTAACCAGAATCCAACACGAGCTGTTACTATAAATAGAAACAGCCAGTGCAAAACCAAACATCATATATCTAACTCTTAATAAGTATCCTTTAAAGCTATGATAAAATTCTGTTCATTCTTGTGACTTGCTACCACAGCTTTTTTTCCATGTTGCATGGTTTTCTCGTAGACATGCTCTTAATTTTATGAGAATTTAAAATAAGATGATAAACATATTCATGAATTTTTACAATGTATGATAGAGTTCAATTTTCTGCTCAAATTGGAGGTCTATTATAGAATGAACAGTATATCATTAGAGAAAAACGGTGTTCAGTAGTTTCCTTACCTCTATTTTCTGGTTGAAACTGCTTATAGAATTCCAAAATTGCCTTGTAGGTTTCCAGATTTTGAATTTCAGATTTATCACGTTCTATCTTTGACAGTTCACGTTCGTAGTTTACAGTCCATTGTACTTTAGACTGAATTCTGTCAATGGTATCACGTAATTCATTCCAAATTCTTTCAAACGTAGCTTCAGGAATTGATGAAGATTTGGCATGTGCATAATAGTTGTTTCTAAACAGTCTAAGACGTTCAACATCATCACTTATTTGAGTATCACTCGGGTGCGGCTCTTTCCCCCATTTCTGTTTTGGAATTGGTAGAGAACATAAATTTCTAATGAGTGTGTATAGTAAACTCGCATCAAATTCCCTATAATCTGGCTTTGCAGGCGGTGGAAGGTAACACATTTTAAGTTGGTCCGGGCGAAGTTTAGAGTGGCCTTGCATTAAACATGAGCAATATTGTATTTTTTTGTACAGATCTTCGGGTTTAATCTTGCTTTCCAAAATGTCTTTAAGAGGTAGTTTTATCAAATCGACACTGGCTCTTGTAACACAAGTAAAGTTATGTCGATCAATTGATGAACTCATGGACGTCATCCTTAACATGTATTAAAATTCCATAAAGTTCAAATCACATATTTATGTACGTTTCCAAGCGTTTTATAACAATTCCTTTTCAGAGCTTTTACATTCTGATTGGCTTAAAGTATGTTCAAATCAATATTGGCTTGATTTTTTGTGATACCGAAATAAAACATTATTTTGAACTTGTTTTTTTTCTTGTTCAAGATTTCTAGATTTGGCAAAGATTTTGTCCTTTAACAACAACATATAAAAACGAAAGTATATTATAATTACATATGAACGTTATTGATGAATTTCTTTGAAAACTGTTGATTAGTACATACACTTCATATCTTGTTCCATAGTAGGCAAAATATATTTTCAACAACTACCTTTACCTTGACTATGTTTTTAGCATTTTTGGTCCCTAAATAGAAATTGCTAAGCACAGCTCTGTGTCAATTTGGTGAATTACCCAGACTGTTATTCGGTGGTTTTAGTGGCATTTAAACATGTCCGATCACAGCAAATAAAAAAACTGCAGTCACTTGAATCAGTCAAAACACATGTAGGAGAAATTAGTATTTAGTTTCATTTTAGAGTTATGTAGAGTCGGGGGGAAAAGAGTTAGGATCTGAAATGAACTTTTTTTTATAAATAAAATGTAAAAAACAATAATAATAAGCAAAGATACTAAAATTTGTTTTCTCTTATCAGTGCATCTTCACAACGTCAAGGCATTGTGATTACGGAACTCCACACAAACCCACGCTTAACAATACGTAATGATGTTATCAGTGAAATCACAGGGAGACACATCTTAACATAATATAGTGACAGGTAGGATCCATTCACAACCTTGAAAAGATTTGCGCACCTTGTCAACACAAAGTGCTCGATTTCTTTATTGTTGTATAAAGATGATTCTTCCTGTTTTAAGCTCCTGTGCTATTCTTGTATTTTTTATATAATTAAGAATGTTTCAACCAATAAAAATTCAAATACCTTTTCAAGTAAATATAACTGATTTTGGTCAAGGCCATTATTATCTGTTGTAACCACCTAAATGAATTCTAATTCATCGTCATTCTTTGTTAATTTTATAAGACTCCGTATTCAGTTTTCCGTGGACGCTGGCTGTTTCATCTTCTAATTGGACAAGAACGGAAATTGCCATGGTCAAAAATATGGCAGAGCTGCTGCTAATGGCGATGATGGGTCTCATGGGTATGGAACTGGTTTTGTTATAGCTAACCTCAACGCTGGAGATCATGTGTATATACGAATGAGCATAGCAGGTGACCCTGTCCTCTATGGAGATGACAGAACATCATTTTCTGGATGGATGTTGTAATTTGATTTAAGATATTATTTAATAACAATTTGATAGGTCTTAAAATAATGGTGTGATAAATGCAAAGAAATATACAAATCGGTAAGAAAAAAGCGAACTAGATTTAACAAGAACCTATTCAAAAATAATAAGAAATTGAATTTGAATATTCATAATTTGTAAATATTTACAATATATTATTCGTATTAATTATCCTAATTAAGGCGGCAAGACACACCAACATTTGGTAGATTGATGAAGAATATCTTTTGAAGATAGAGACCAATGATGGCTCTCAATTATTTTACGTGATTTTTGAAGATGTTTTTAATAGAAACTAGAGAATTTGTTTTGCTCCAAACATGACATTTTAGAGCTAAGAAATTTTGTCTAAATTGATGGACCAAATAATTATATGTAAAACATGTCAAAGACGGCCAAATTAACACTAAACAGGTTATAAAAATATTTATGAAAATGAAAATCAAGAATGGTAAATGGAAAACCGGAAAATCTTAAATTTGATCAGATCCTGATTGTAATTAAACGTATTACGAGCGAAATCATATAAAGTTGGATTATATCATAATTCTGCATTATTATTATAATTTTTCGCTGTTTTGCTGCCGTTTGAACATTATTGATCTAATAATGCATATCAATTTCACTGAGTAAATTTTTTGAAATATTAAAATTGTATTGATAGGAATCAGTTTTTTTTCCTATCTGGAATGGTTCAAAGAACATTTGCAATTCTTTTAACGTTTTGCATTTTCGTTTTTAATTTCTTTGTAAGATGTCATTATTTGGACATTGCTCTATGTGACTATTGGTTATTCTTAAGATTTTATCTGTACTGGCCAGTGAAATAAGGAAACTTGTAAATGCGTCTTTATTTTGGAGGGTGACAACATACGGTTGATGAACAATGAATGTATGGTATATAGATGACAATATGTTGACGATATACTCTAGACGTTAGATGATAGATGTATGACGTAAGATGATAGACGTTAGACGTTAGACGATTTACTACAAAAAATAGAGAAAAAATATTGTAAATAAACTAATTCAAAACACACACTTAGTCTAGTTCATCCTAGCAAATATATGTTAACAATGATGAAATGTATGACTATCAGATATATCAGTATAACCTAATTCAATTAATCATAATAATAAGATATGCATCTAGTTATAAAATCTGAAATGCCCTAGCAAAGTTTGGCGACCAACAAATGTAATCAAAGAGGCATAACTCTAGACAACTACAATGATATTATACATGATGCAAATGGAGTTACCTCCCGTAATATATCAATTATAAACATAACACAATCCAGCGAAGTTGCACACATGCCTCATAATTACACATAACTACTTCCATATAACTTTATCAATGTATCATTAATAATGACCTTGAAATATTCATACATATATGTATAAATCGTAACTTTATACCTACGCTAAAGTAAAATTATCAAATGTACTATAATATAATTCTACTGCACAATGTACATTCGCATTGGAAAACATTCTAATAATATACACGCTATGACACTCACCAATTAAGTAGTTTCCTCCAGTGAAAATTCAGTACAAAGTTATCTTAGTCATGAGCCCGCCTCACACTATAAATTCACGGACTCTACACAAAAAATATTGAGCTCAAAAATTGATGACATCACAGCATAGATATGACTAATTGCAGTATTGGCGGTAACATTATCTACGGATTTTAATAACGTAAAAGAATAATGATTTCAATAATATTTTCAATAATTAAACAAAGGCATTTTTCGTATGTATTCATAGATAATAGTATCATGCATCAATTGAGACCAAAGTTTCTCTAAAAGCTGTAAAATATCATGGTTACAGCCAAGCAGTTTTCCCGTTTCTCTGAGGAAAAAAATACCAAAAAAAAAAAAACCTCATATAAAATAATTGAAAGCCGATATCGGACTTTCTTTTGTGAAACCATATTTCAAAACAGAGTTTTTATCGATCTATCGAATATAAGTTTGGTGTGTTGAAGAACCATAAGAGGGGTTAATAACTCTATCTAAGTGTGTGTGAATTTATCAAAAAAAAACAACCCATCTATTTCTGTTATAAATGCTGATAAATAAAGACTTTACTGTATTAATCATATTTTGGAGAATTGTCCATTTCCATCAACCCAATTTCACGACTTTCTTTGCATGTGTATTTCATCATATTATTGAATGAAGCATCACTTACTAAGCAACAACTTAAAAATGCTTATGTAAATGCTAAATTAAAAAAAGACGCTGAAAGGATGACTGGACTTAAGGACATGCGATATTTTCGAGAAAACAAACTTTTAAAAGAAGAATTTTTCTTTCAATTGCAGAAATGGTCAACATCTAAACTGCAACTTTATGTAATTGCGTTATATAAAATTGTGTTGTTACCAAGTACGAATTTGCTTTCAAAGGCGGGGATCATCACGGTTTCTTTAATCTCCATTCGATAATGAGGACGCCCACTTTTATACTGACTTCATACATAGTCAGCGCATGTTTCTCTATTGTTCTCCATTTAACAGTAGTTGTATATTTGCATTATCTAAGTTATGTCAAATGGAGATTAATAGACAAACATGCGCTTATTGTTTAAATGAGAAAAACCTGCTTCTTCTCACTTTCGCTTTCCTTGTTGTAACCAAGGGTTGACACATGTTGAATATTATAATTCACAACGTGCTTTCTCACCTCAGGTAACTTTGTCAATACAAAACTCTATCACCTGACGTGTAAGGTAGCATGTTACGTGCTAACTAGGACAATGTTTTCGAACACGTTGAGTTTTCAAGCATTGATTTAAAGTCTTCTGTACTTACATGGGCGTGGTCTTATTGTTGAAACCATAGTAAATAGTATATTTGTACCATACAAAATAGATAGGGATGTGGTGAAAGAGTGATTGTATAATATTTGTATACATGGCATTGTTATTCATGTTAGTCTAATTTTAGTACCATTCTGATAATGCCAGCTTCACCTCTCATGCATATTAATATCAATCTTATATTCGATCAAGGGCAGATAAGCGAAAATTCTCCTTTTTTCGAAAGTTGAAAGGAGAAAAACATAGAATGAGTTTATTGTATCACAGTCTAAAATCTTAATTTATGTTGGAAATTGAAATTGACAAGACTCTTCAATGAAATAAACAAAAGTGGTTTATTCTATCGTAGCAGTACCAGTCATTTAAGCGTCAATGATACTGTTCAACTATTGTTCTGATAAATTCTGTCATATATCTGTTTTTGTCTTATAGAATTCATTAAATCTGTGTTCATGTATAAATAAGACCCCAAATCAAATATGTTTGCATTCCGTTTATTGCTAAGGAAGCATAAAATCCAGTCAGTGAATTAATTGCACACTTTATACGATTATCAAAAGTAAATATTTATCACAGATCACATACATATACGAATATGCTTTTTCGGAGAAGATTTTACATTTCATCGAGTGATTTTTGAAATTCAATAATATGAAAGTATATTATAAACAAATGCAAGAAGAATATTACAATGTATAATAAACTTACAGGTGATCACGATTTAAGGTTTAACAATGTGGTCGTTATCTAAGTACTATGTAACCTCTTGTCATTCTGTAAGAGGTCCGCAGGACATCAACAAGGTTGCAATGTCAAACGTGATTAGAATATGCCTGGGTATCTGTGTTTTCTATGGAAACTGTTTTTATTCCAATGCTCAACATGTTGAGCCAACGTCAAAGGATTGGAAACAAATGGTTGAAATTCGCTTGCTGAAACTGGAATATATATTAGAACTTCAAAATAATGAAAATGAAAGAATCAAGGAAGAAAACACTTTTTTACGAACTCAATATCAGGAGGCAAAAGATCGAGAAAATGAATTGATAAAAATAGTGTCGGAAATGAAATATAACATAGAAGAACTTAAAAGAAGTCAGAATCATCCAGCCAAAAACCAACCAAAACACTCACAGATGGAGATTGGTGCTTCCGGTATCAATCACAAGAATGTCGAACCCATCAAGAGAATAGGTAGGCTTAGTATCATTACATACTGTTGATCACAAAATAAAAGTGACTTACTTTTGTTGATGACTGATAAATTAAATGAGATATAGTTGCTTCAACGATCTCTCTCTCTCTCTCTCTCTCTCTCTCTCTCTCTCTCTCTCTCTCTCTCTGTATTTTCGTAGCTGAAACATGCAGAAGAAATTAAAATTTTGTTAATACTTATATCCAAATTCATATTTCAGTTCCGCCAACATCTACAATAAACACAGATCGGATTGCTTACTATAGCTTTATTTCGGCGGACACAACCACCAAGCTACAACAACATCACACGTTGATCTACGACACAGTGAAAATCAACATGGGTCAGGGTTACCATCAGGACGATGGAATATTCATAGCCCCCAGATCTGGTATCTATGGTTTTGCGTGGACGCTGGCAGTTTCATCTTCCGGTTGGGCAAGCACGGAAATTGCCATCAATGGTCAAAAATATGGCAGAGCTTCTGCTGATGGCGATGATGGGTCTCATGGGTATGGAACTGGTTTTGTTATAGCTAACCTCAACGCTGGAGATCACGTGTATATACGAATGACCATAGCAGGTGACCCTGTCCTCTATGGAGATGGCAGAACGTCATTTTCTGGATGGATGTTGTAATTTGATTTAAGATATCATTAAATAACAATTTGATTTGTCTTAAAATGTAGGCGTAAGAAATGCAAAGAAATATGAATATTGGTAAGAAAAGAAGCGTTCATGTAGCCAGAAACTATTCAACAGTAAACAAGACATTATTAACAGACCTAAACGCTCTTCATTCCGAAACCTCTTAAACGCTCGGTGAAATACAAAATAACTTTTATAAATCAATTAATACAAATTGAACCAACTACCAACTAATATTCCTTTACCTTGCAGTTGATCTTCTGTAAAACACAGAGCAAATTTTACTTGCTCTACAGACAATGCTGGTTCTTGGACAGCTCATGTTGGTGGTTAATAGGGTATTCCTTAGTGCTCCAAACCCGAAACACATTTAACTAACTTGATGGCGTCCTAATCCAAATATATTCAAAACTAAATATGACATTATAACAAACAGCTGGATTTCCTCTAAAATATGTCAAAGAGATTATTTTACAATAATTCATAACATTTTTAAAATAAAATTGAGATGAACAAAAAAATTAACATTTTGAAAATAAAATTGAGATAAACAAAAAAAATTATTTATACAATTGCTACATATTGTAATCGTTTTGATTTAAACATCTTTGGATTTTTTTTCTTGAAAAACAAAATGGAACCATTGCCTCAAATGTTATTTAAGAGAAAAGAAAACACATTGTTATGATTCTCAAAGTCGATTATTGTGTATAAAACAATCTATACTCTGTCCCAATATAATCGTGCAAAGCTTCTTAAATTATTTGATATTTATAAATATATCAGGTTTTAAACTATGTGGATTCAAACGTATTACAAATTCCCAAGTATTTTTTAGCCGTGTATTGAAGCCTAACAGGCTGGCTTGTTAGGTTCCAATACAAGTTTAAAAAATAATTAGTATGCGGGGATTTTGTTAGTATGCGGGGATTTTGCATTGCAAACGAAATGAAAGTAACCCAGATGATAACGTTACTTCCGAATGAAGAAAATACGTTACGCATTTTAAATGTCCCTGTTAATTTACCAGGGTAAATACAGATGATGTGTCAATGAAAATATATGTATTGTTTTACTTTTCATCGTTAAATTGCACTTATTGAGTGACAGAAATGCTTATTATGTCAAAAATAAACGGAAAACAGATTATACGTGTATGGTGCATAATTTGTCTTTCATCTCTTCTTCTTCTTAACCTTATCACACATTACTGAAGTACAAGGCACGTATCTGCCAATATCGATGTCTACGACCTATATTTGATTTCATTTGTCACGAATGTTCGATAAGATCTTACGTTATCACACAATCTCAAAGTTCAGATTTTGTTCTTAAAATATACAAACCGGTAGTCATGTATGAAGAAGTGATTGCATTGCAAATTATTATCTATATATTTTCATAAAACTAATATTACAACATGTAAATGAGTAATTTTAGAAAACGTTTAAGCGGTTAAAAACAAACTTAAGTACTTTATTTGATGTCATGAATGTGTGGAAAAAAGAGTTATCCGTTATTTCGTCTTTAATTTAAATGTCCGTTACCAACACATGTCATTTTTTTTCAAAAAAAACAAAACAAAAACAAAAGATGTTAATCAAATGACACTGAAAAAAATTTAAGAGGAACTTTCTTTAAAACTACCTAAACAATCCCCCAGTGGTGTTGAACACTTCTGAATTATTTTCTTTTAGAAATAGATCATGGTTAAAGAAAAAGTGATTCACCACAACAAATAGCTTAAAAAATTAGTCAAATATAAATGAATAAATTTTGCATGATTGCTTATCTTAAGCTTATTAAAGAACATCGTGCGTGTGTTGCAAATGTTTTTGAAGGAAATACAAGCTCTACAGCGTGTGTGTTCTTTTGAATAGTAATCAAATATCTTAATCAGAATAAGGGCATGGTCAATAAAAAGTGTTTCACATTAGATGGTCTCTGAGACTGGTTGAATAAAACATTTTCTGAAGACAAAAACGATTGGGTATCCAGGAGGGTTATTTAGTTGATGTATAAACTGATTGACAAAGCCGTTACAGAAAAAGGACGATACAGCACTTAGAAAACGGGTCGAAAGAATTGGTGGCAAAAAGGCTTTCGGATGCTACATAGCACATTAATGCACATGCCAGAGCTGATACGCATCTCAGTATGTTATATAGTACATCTCTCCTTCAGTTCAACTTCTTTAAAAAAAAATCAAAGATGTTATTTATAAACACGATTATTTATGAAAATATTGGTATTTTTGTGCACTCAACATAAATTCTTTTCTTTTTCAACTTGACCTAAGAATCTATCATGAAGGATGTACATACTAAGTTTATGAATATTTCATGATTTAAATTTATTTATTTATACCTTTAAAAATGGCACCAACATTAACGTCCGCGCAAGATATTATTCGATTTTTTTTTTCATTCTAAAAATTGAGCCGACTATCAGTATTAGTTAAGCCTCCTAGAATTGCGAAGTAAATGTTGTTTTTATTAACATTCATTAGACAAAAAGTCAAAAACATAATATAATAACATATACTTCGCAGAGAATTTTGGACAAAATGGTTTCAGGTTGTGCTATTTCATGCATGATAAGTACTTCCGTGGTTTATACATGTATATTTGAGACTGGCCATATCAGTATATGTACTGAATGTGTAGTTGGTGAACATATTAAAACACATTTTTTTATCACTAAAAGGCAAATAACTCCTGGCTAGATTTTGGCATTTAAATGTCCTCTTTCGCGACTCAATGACCCGCCATGTTTTCTTTTCAGATATTTCTCTTTTTTATTTCATCCGAACGTGGTTACCCAAGTATTAAAAAAAAAGATTTCACTTGACAGAATTTTTTTATTTTTATGTGTGTCCCCTTAATTTTTCATCTTATTAATTTAGAGGCATAGAATCACGACAACAGCCACACATCGGATAGTTTTTAGTGTCGACGTTTAAACCATCTGAAGGATGTTATGATCTAGGTGATCGTGGTGGTATTTAAATCAATGTTCTTTCAACAAGATGACCTATATTTAGAGTCATACACCATTCTGGATATACATGTTAGACCTTCCCTTTACATGAACAGGTAGGTGCTTCTATACATCATTTGATCTATTTGCTTTGTACAGTCTATATATAAAATCTCTAACAGGCCAAGCATTTCAATTTGAATATGTTTTAACTTTCAGTTTCAAAATTTTCGTTTTATGAAACCGGTTTCATTTATAGGTCATATTTTGGGATTTACTTTCATTTGATTTTGTACTATCCATGACCTTTTAAATTCAGGAAACGGGTTGAAAACATGTTACCGTATATGTTTTCTGTTTTGCAATATCATGTATATACATTTGAAAACATGGTTTGCACAGTACCAATCTGCATAAGTCTTTTGTAACGTGTTACGTGTTACATTATTTGACAACTGATTTTCAACATTAATCTCCTCGAAATCAATAGAAGATACTTTCTTAAAACACAAAGAGCTGTTGTGTTAACCGGTCGGCAGGGGATACTTACTCCTCCTAGGAACCTGATCCCACCTCCAATGTAATGGAGGTTCATGTTTGCTCAAGGATTGTTTTTTGACCCATCATAAACAAACCAAATCATCAACGTTTCGTTTTTTTCCCTATGATGACATTATCCCGATTTTGACATTTACCTCGATCATGACATGCATAGGACAGGGAGTCCACGGCGGGTGCGACAGGTCAACAGGGAATGCTTACTCCTCCTAGGCACCTGGTCCAACCTCTATCTTTTTTAGAGTAAATTTTCAAGTTGTGTCTCATAGATAAAACAAAAGGCTTCATGAATTTTATTCAACATTGCTTTTTTTTTTTTTAAATTGAAACGTTAAAAACTAATATCACAATATTTAAACAACAAATGTATATTAATGCGCATTTAGACCGCAATAATTGGTTCTCATTTGTTTTTTCTTAATAGTCTTTTTACCGATCTAGATGTAATTTTTTCAACTTGTGTTTTGCTAAATACTTAAATTCGTGTGTTAATGAAACCCAATTACATTGTTTCTTAGTTATAAATAATTTTAAAACAGTTATCAGCTAGCAAATATTTTATAAGAAAAATTATTTTGTGTATATTTTTTAAATCATGACCATGTGATATATAATTCACTAAAACAGGTTTAACACTGACCATAATGATCATTGTGATGTCATACTATATAAATAACTATGTAGCTATTCACATACTGTTAGGTTGTACATAAGATTGTAACTTTTATTGTAAATGCCAAAAACTTATAATTATATAGAACTCTTATCTAATAATTTCATGATAATTATGACTTAATTGCTATAAAATATCACCCTATCACATGTTTGTTTTTTAAATCATAAAAATATCATATGTTGTAGATTTTTATAATGACGTCAACAGTGACGTTTGCACAAGATGTTATTCGTTGTTCTCTGTGTGACAATTCAGCAGACTACCAGTGTACACTGTGTCAGGTCAAACTTTGTTGTGATTGCACATCTAAACACTTATCTGACAAAAGTGTTAAACATGAAGTGGCCGAATTTACCACTCAGAGACACTTGGACAAAATGGTTTCAGAATGTGCAATCCATGATAAGTACGCCTGTGAGATATACTGTAAAGACTGCAGTATCTCAATATGTACAAAATGTGTGACTGGGGATCATAGACAGCATAACTTTATATCATTAGAAGACTTTCTAGAAGAAAGGAAAGTCGACGTTCTCAACGAAATTCAAGAAATCGAAAGCACAGTATTGTCGGAATTTCAGAAGCAGAAACCGGGCATTGACGAACAGGAGTATGAGAACACCATTGAGGCTATTTTTGCTCACGAAGATGTGATTTGTAACGCCGTAAGAGAGGCAGGTAGTAAGCTCAGAGAACAACTCACTCAGATCAGGAAAGAAAATTTAGAAATTGCAAACAAGAACGCCTTGGAGGAAAAGGAGATCGTAAACATCATTGAAGAAACCAGAGCATTATTAACCAAGAACGATCCTAAAGACATTTTAGAGTTCAAAGGAGTTAAATGTCAAGTGAATCCTAGTCCTGTAATGGCCAATAAAAGCTTGCCTGTTTTTCAAATCAAGCATCTAGAAGAGGGAGAGATTCAGTCAATGTTTGGCGCTCTGGTTGATAACGAAGACAAGGTGAGTTCTTTATAGAATTAAGTTCTATCATCCAGTCAACTGGATGTTGACTGAAAGGTCTGGAAAGGTGACTGAATGGCAGAGTTAGAATGCTAAAAAAATTTCAAAATCTATGTGGTATGGACAATTTTGATAACTCTTTTACAATAATATATGTAAACGTAATTTAAATAATCTGTTCTGTCTGTAAATAATGCCATTTATCCATGCTATTACACCATGTTAAGATTTTTGTGTAGTTTTATATGTATATAAAATTTGTCAATATTCTTGTATCTGAGTGAGAAGGTAAGTGAAAACAGTTGTTTGAAAACTGATTGATTACTGGGGTTCAGCTATTTATTTATTGGCACACAAAGTAATATAATTTGAACAAAGAAATATAAGTTTATTTTAAAGCAAGACTTGGTAGATTACAATGATCCCATAATCTTATATCATTTTATATTTCTGAAAGTTTATAAACTGCATTGTGATGGCCAGTTTGTTCCTCTGCTGGGAAGAATAATGTTATGTCGCTGAAACACACAATTCAAATAAATAACTCATCAAATTATTTTTTGATGATTGCCAGAACGAAGTAATTTGTGGAGAAGATCTACAGAAACAAACATGGTTTCATGGTTTTATTCCAAGAGATGAGACAGAACAACTGATGAAGAGAAATGGGGACTTCCTCGTCCGTGAAACAATGAACAACACGGAACAGGATCGTTACGTGATCTCCTCCTTTAGGAATGGTCCTGTTCACTTTAAAGTTTTTCCTGGAACTATTATCGTGAGTCAGTCCTATCATTATTTCGTTTCCTAGCGAGACATTTGTTTGTACGTATATTTACAGGATCCATAACCATCAGCGATTCAATATTATTTATGCTATCAAACTCTGTATGTACGTTTATGTACCGTATCCTAAATGCAACCGAAAAACTGCTCGAGTATAAAATAAATTCAATAATTGCTACTTCTTTATTGTTGGAAAGAATTTGCAAAAACCAATTCGTCAATTTTGTCTATATATATATATAATACATCTAGTAATTACTTTTTTTCTTTAATTTTCTAAGACATTTTGCCATCACGATTCTAAAACCTTTCCAATGTACTAATTAAGATGATGTTCCCTTTTTCAGACCAGAGTAGGTCATAAAGCTACCTTAATTGACTTGGTAAACCACCTGGTGACTTCTGGGGAACCTTTATCAAACAGCAATCCCTCCATTCTAAAATTCCCAGTGAACCGAAATCAGCATCAGCTTGACTTTGATCAAATCAAGCTGGGACCGAAAATTGAAAACGTATGTTGTGTATCTGTGTAGTACAGTTATCTGTTAGAAATATGGTTATAGACTGGGACAGAGTGGCGTTTTTAAAATAAAACTATCCGTTTATTTTTTTTTCAAAAAGGTGGATGTAAAACAGGGGTTTTGGATTTATTAATTATCATTTTTAAGAAAGGGATATATATATATTTATAACGTTTATATACCGCGGTGAAACTTCAGTTTTAACCGTTGTATATCTTTGTAGGGGAGACGAATTTTATTTGCACATTTGGAAACCTGTTTATAAAAAAAATTTTGATTTTACACTTAGGCGAATGTTCATTTAGCCATTAGCCTATATATGAATCAGTTAGGTGTCAATTTCCTGCACAGTTGACAATTGTACATGTACATATCACCATAAATTACGATTTGGTACTAACAAACCAAAAAGATTAGGGTTTTTTTCATTTATTTATTTTTTATCTAGATGCAGAGGGGCCACGCTCTTTACAATGGTACGTTTGCAAACAAGGCAGTCCTGGTCAGTAGTGATGAGGAACAAGAAACACGGCTGTTTAAGAATGTCAACTTGTTGCGGTTTTTCGACCATCCCAACATCGTACGTCTGGAGGGATACTCGGCGCTGTGGAAACCGGTTCTAGTACTGATGGAGAATATGTCTGGTAAATTGTAGAGATGAATCAATTATTTTGGGGTTTTTTTTTACCATTGAAATATGATTATCTTAATGCAGATAGGAAAGTAGACAATAACCACAAAGTAATAACAATTCATACGGGCAATGTGGGCTATAACCTTAAGTGATAAAACATTTCTTAAACACTTAAAAAAAATTGGGACCATTTAAGTAATAAATAATGTATAATATAACATATCATAAGGTCACTGTGGGCTATAACCTTAAGTACACTTCTTAAACATTTAAAGTAATTTTTGGACTATTTAAGTAATAAACTTCGTAACTGCAATATGGACTATAAATTTTAAGTAACAACACGTCATACGTTCAGTGTGGACTAAAACCTCAAAGTAATAGCACTTCATAGGGTCATTAGGTTGTTCATTGTTCTATTGGTTCATTATTTTTTTTTCATTGAAGGAGGACCGTTGCTGACATATCTGAGAGGCAATGGAACATCACTCACAACCAAGAAACGGACAGAAATGTGTCGAGATGTCGCAAGGGGAATGGCGTATTTACACAAGGACAAGTTTATTCATAGGTATGACTGGAATTCCCAATGGAAAGACACTGTAAACCAACTTTTATTCGCGACAAATTTATTTCACGATTTACATCCGATAAACTGGTTTGCAACGACTAATAATCGCGAGCAAACCTTATCCTGACCCGTCTTACTATAACAACCATACGACAACGACCGCTTCACGGCGAAAAATATTTGCGATGACGAGCCCCTCGCGAAAATATCTCGCACGCGAATAAAAGTTGGTCTACAGTATTCGCAAAACTATACTAACATTGTTGTTGGTCACCTATGAGCCAATTAAACTGTTTGGTAAAACATTTTTATAGCCTTTACACGTCAAAGTTTGTGGAGACAATCTTATTTTCACGTTATTAATTATCTCTTGCCTAAGCAATATGCATAAGTGTTGCCTCAATCAGAAGATAATTACAGTTCTAAAATGTCCGATTTTCATTTTTTATTTCTAATGAACTATACCTATTCCAGTCGCCTAAAAAGTTGTTGCTTAATACTCTTATATCTATATACATTGCATACCTAATCCTGTATTTAAAGACATTGCTTTTTTATTCCTTAGAGATGTTGCGGCAAGAAACTGTTTGGTCAGTGACGCTGGTGTTGTCAAGATCTATGACTTCTGGATGACAGAGAAGGGGGAGGTGTATCAAATACAGGACAAAATAGGGAGGCAGATACCCATCAAATGGACGGCACCAGAGGCACTCGTCTCAGGTAAGAGAGAGAGAGAGAGAGAGAGAGAGAGAGAGAGAGAGAGAGAGAGAGAGAGAGAGAGAGAGAGAGAGAGAGAGAGAGAGTATATTATGAAAGAAGAGTAGAAAAAAGAAAGAAAAAATGAAATATGATTAAAAAAAAGAAATGAAGAAGTTCATAAGCATCAACTATGGGGTTCACTTTAGAACTGTTTCAAAAACGATGCTAAATGCGTTTTAGATTTGAATGGGATATGAGTGGGGATATAGTGGCATAATCTTATTTCAACAACGATAGGCGATTAAAGAAAAGAAAGAAAACAATTTGAACATGTGTTCTGTCTATTATAAAAATGTATTGCCAGGAATGAATAAAAATTGATATTTTGAAAATCAAACATATTATTACTTTTTCTAATATGGTATAGAAGGGAAAAAAGTGAATAGTGGTGGCAGTTTTAGTTCGATAGGTCTCTGGTTTTATTCATTAGTTAATTGATGTTTTGACAGGAAGCTACACACTTTCGAGTGACGTCTGGAGTTTTGGTATCCTGATGTGGGAGATATTTTCATCCGGGCTTTTGCCATATCCAGGTTTAAACAATAAAGAAACAACAGAACAGGTTCCTAAAGGTAAAAGTAGCATATATACTATATACCATAGTGACAGAAGAAAAGAAATGAAACCTAAAAAAAAAAGCCACGACTATTAAGAGGGTTCGATGGTCGTGGTAATTTTTTGAGTATTTTAATCTCCTTAAAAAGAAGAGTTATGTATAAAGAAATAGGAAAATGATCAAATGTTATAGTTAAAATATTTGAGGTTTTTTTCCTCTTACTAAATGTTTGTTTATGGCCAAAAATATCAAAAGTGTCAAAGTTTAGGACAAATCTGATGGTTATTTGTTGACCGCCCAACATTCTTAAATAGTATTCCTCCAATGTATTGCTGTAAGTAATTATGGCCGAGGAAGTTAAAGTTACTGTTATCTCTGAAATATTGAGTCCACATGCACGTGTTTAAAAGACTTTAAAAATGCACGTGCAAACGCATATCTTCTTTACCAATTTTAAATCTGAAGATAAAAACTATATATATATATATGTTGTCAGGTATTTTTTTTTTTTGTAACTTAAGATTGAAAATTAGTAAATGATACATCTGTTAACAAAGTTCACATATTATGTATTTTTTTTAAAACATTACAGGGTACAGAATGAAATCCCCAGAAAACACGCCCAAGTTTTGCTACAGCCTGATGCTGAAGTGTTGGGAGGAGAATCCGGCCAAACGGGGGAACTTTGAGGAGATAGTGAAGAAACTGCAGACCATAGTCCAAAAAACCAAATAATAGCGATGGACTGCAGAGAGACGAAATAGACAAAATGAGAAAACATGCAAATGGAAAAGTGACATATTGTATAACAAAAATAATGGTGAAACTAACAAAATGAACTAATTAGTCACAATAGACAAAGTTTATAAAATGGGAAATCCTACGTATGCATAATAGAATGGTCAAATTGACAAAATAGATGAAAGGTCGAAATATGATTAAATTGACACAAAATTGCCAAATAGGTAAAAGTTTAATAGACTTAAACCCACATATGGACAAAAATGTCAAATAGACAAATTAACAGAATGCTTAGAGAAAAAAAATAGTCATTATAATGGACAAATTTAAAAAAGTTGGCCAAATGGACAAAATTAATGGAATGGTCAAAATGGACAAACTACATGTGCCATGTATGGCAATGAATGAGGCACTATAGAATAGTTTAATTCAGTCTGTCTACAGCCTGCGTGTCCAATCTTGATGGGATGTCTACATGCATCAGTTCCTCACTGTTGGCAATCGCTACTTTTCGGGCCTTCCCGGCAATGCTCGGAATTAATTCCGATCTCTGTCGGAAAGGCCCGAGAAATCGCTATTGCACTGACGGGTATCAGATAAAATTTAAATTTTCACTGTGTTTAAAATTTACGCAAACCAATTGTGATTGCAATAAGATATATATTGTAACTGATGTTTTTGTTGTATCATTTTAAAACAGGGGCATTAAATTAAAATGTGGTTTGTTACAGAAATTTCTTGTGTGAACAACATGAATTGTTATTGTATATATCAATAAAAATTTTCAATTAAAAATAGAAACAGCATTTATTGATTCCATTATTTATTTGAAATTTTTATTATAAGAGCATGGCTTTCTGGAGGGTTTCATACATTTCACCGATTTCATTTAACTTTCATTATTCTATTTCCACATCCTGTTCATCGTCTGAAAAAAAAAAACAACCCCCCCCCCCCCCCAACAAAAAAAAAAACAATAAAAAAATTACATGATTGTTTTTGTTGATTTATTGATTGATTGATTGATTGATTGCATGATTGATTGAAGTTGATCGTTCGATGAATTGATTGATTGACTTGCAGACTGACTGATTGATTGATTTGTTGAAACGCTTATTTAATTGAATATTTGTAATACATATTGTATAGAGGATAAAGCTACATGTACGTGTATATATTTTATTAATGTTTGGAGTTAAATTAAAAAAAATATTCTAAATTTTAACTCATAAAAATGTGCATAAGAGTACGAATTGTGGGATAATGTGTTGATGTTAACTTGATTTCCTGTTTTCAAATGATTTGATTTGAACATATTTTATTGTGTACATTGCACAAAAGGATTGGAAACAAGTTCTTACAACTTACATGTTCCTCTCCTAATGATAATACATACAATTGTCATAGTGATATTACATGTTACTTATACTTATTGACTTCACAATAGTAATATTCATAAATATGCATTTACAAAGTTTTTGCGAATATATAGTAAATAGTGTTGATATACAGTATAAAAATATACATGCAATGATGATAGAAGGTCAAATTAAAAAGAAAACTTAAGGTAAAATATTCAGAATAATTCAAAACATTAACAACAAGTCGTTGTGCATTATGAGGACTTTTTAAACATTATTATTAGTCCTTCACGTTCACATTATATTTACATTTATGAGGATTTTAACATGATTCGTCGTCGTGCCGTCACGTTTGTACCTCGCCTCCTTTCTCAGTCACATAGATATCTCTAACACCGCCACCACAAAAAAAAAACAAACCACCAATTGCAATCATGACGATAAATCTACAGTAAATTTAACGGTGTCGAAAACTCAGTTTTTTAAAAAAAAAAACCACGCTACGTACAACATTAAGTTAAACATACAAAACAATTTCAATACAACTACACTGTCAAAATCACTGGATATATAGACCTATACGTGTATATTGCCGGTAGCATACCTAATTGAACAATTAATGTATACATGCAAATAAAAATGAAAATTCTTTATAATCATGAAAATCCTAATCCCAATAGGAGGGGTACGTACATGTATACCCATAACTTCAATTTCATTGTTGATTTCCTTACTTTTCTTACATGCCCCCCCCCCCCCCCCGAAAAAAAAAGAGGGAAGGGGCAATTCCATGATAATTGGGGTAAATTCCTGTATATAAATTTAATAAAAAATTTTGGCTGCGAGAAAAAAAAACCTGAACCAGCGCCCCCCCCCCCTCCCCCCCCCCCCCCCCCCCCTTGATGCTATGTGCCTGACTGTTTCTCCGTTCTAGTTGATCTGGTGTAAAGTTGTTACCCCACCTCCCCCTTTAAAAAAAAACAAAACAAACAAATAAACAAATTAAAATAAACCCCCAAAAAACCAATTTAATGAAAAATAAGAAAAAATTCTATTTTTATATTGTTGAAACACATTTCAATGAAAATCATTCCAGTTCCTGTGGTCGAATACTAAATCGTGCTATGAAATGCATTTTTTTTTTTAGGTCGGGCTCGAAATTGCAGGGAAAAATGTCAACAGTTGCTGAACATCTAAGTAAGTATTGATTTTATTGAAGTTATTCCCCTATTTTCAATGATAGAACCATTTTTTATTATCATACTATGTAATTTTGATAAGAGAAAAATACGGAATATTTAAATCATAAAATTTAAACGATCGAGGTTGTGATGCAGAAGGAAGTTTTTCTTTTCCCGAATTTGTTCTATAGAAAGGTAAGTCTACTGCGGAGTTGAAGCTCAGCAAATGTGATTTACATCTAAACATAACATTACAGCAAATGGTTTCTACGGCAGTGATCTCAACTAGAATGTCAGATGTTCCAGGCCTCAATTTTAATCAACAATGGAAGATAACAGAAGGAAAGAGGGTGACAACGATGGAAAGGATGGTGAAACACATCGAACAGTTTCCAGAAAAATAAAGAAAAATGAGATAAATAGAGTTCAATCGTCTGCTTGTGATTCAGATTCTGGTGAATGTCACTGTAAGAGAAGCCATACTAGGGAGGGGCTCAGGAGAAAATCCTGGAGCGGGTTGAAATTTTCCAAAGGGAAATCCAAGAAAACTCCCACAATTCCTTGCTCTTCCTCGGAAGCATGTGAATACGACAAGGAGCATGGGGAAGATGAGGAAGACGAAGGGGAGGGAACTCCGACAGAGCATCCAGAGTTGTCTTCCCTTCTATATGGTCTGTGCAATTCTAAATATGGTAACAGTTCTCAAGAAAATAGTCTAAGGAATTCAACTGCACAGAAGAATCGCAGAGACTCAAAGAACCAGAAGACAATCCGAAAATCAGGAGAGACTGCAATTAACCAGGATAATTCAGGGCCGGGAACCAGTCAAGTTCAGGGTACCAGTCAGACATGTGACTTTATGTCGGGGTTGCACTATGCCATTCCATTCCTGTCGGATCGACTGAGATCAAGTCTGCTAAACAGACTACGCTGTCAATCTGAGCCCAGGGATATAGGTATTGTACATGCTAGGGGTATAATGCCATTTGTTTAATTAAGCTGCTTCATCCCTTTTTTGTACACTTATTTATAACTCATATCATGCTCATGTTCTAATTGTACACAAGTTTATCTTTTAAAAAGATAGTTGAACTAGCACTGTAGCCATCATAAAACACAAAAGTAGTTAGATTTCTAAACCATTGGTTAAATTTTCTGAATCGATTTATTATTAATCATGTTAATAGGAGGGCACGGTGGTGCACTGAAATTGTGTTGGGTTGGGGTATGGGTCTCAATTCAGAATGGAGAAATTAGAGAGGGCTCCACATCGGCTCTGGCATAACTCGTTTACTATGCTTTAATCATTCTGTATTTACTGTAATTTCAACGTTGAGGTGAAAAATAACAGATCAGCAGAACCATTGATGGCACTGTTTTGTAGCAATTGTATATTCTACTTCTACTTTTTGGCATTGTTGACATGTACATGTTGAACAACAAAAAACAAAACTTCAGATCATATATTATGAAACAAAATTGACATGGTACAGTTTATCTACAGAAGTATTCCCAGAATGCCCTACTGTGAAGTCGAGCATGTGTATTCCAGTAAAAATGACTAACGTAGTTGCTAGAGCTCGAGAGCGCTAGCAATAACCACAACATTTCTCTCTCTTTCTCTCTTTCTCTCTCTCCTCTCTCTCACTCTCTCTCACTCAGTCTATATCTTTTATTTGCTCCCAAAATTAATGGGAGGTGTAATTTTTTGTTTTTTTATGAATTTGATCCAAAACAGATTAGAGATATAGATTTGAGTTTATATTTTTTGTTGATTCTTTATGATACACAATTTTTCAATTCAGCAGTCATTGAACTAAAGTACATGTACTATAGTTGACTTTATGTGTCTAAAATGTGTCTATAATGTTGAACAATTCAATTCAATAATTTATTCACTGAAAGCCTGGTTACTGGTATAAATATGAGGTTTGTGGTAAATAAATATTTATAAAAATATATGTTGTCTGACAATGTTTTTAAGTTTTTTCCATGTTATAAGTATTCATCAGCTAGTTAAACTTAATAATATTTGGATATTCACAGTGGGGGAAGATACATTATGTTCGGAAAATTATTCATACATGGTGAAAGAACCCTAAAACTTATTACCTGACATACCCTAATAAACCTTTACTCTTTGATACTTCAAATGTTTTAAGGACTGGGTTACTCTTATATTTTGTCATATATGATCATATTAAGATGTTTCAGTCATTTTTCATAATGAGGATCTGAATTCTTTCAGGAACAAATTTTGTCACTGAGCACGCTCCACAGAACAGGGATGTACGGAATGAGCTGATTGACTCAGACAGCAGTAGTGAACGGTACGATCTCCCAGAAATCCCACAACCTCAGACCCAACAATTACCTCCTCATTGTCATGACAACCAGAGTAAACAGACCCCTTTGCCATGCCAATCAGCCAATCAAGACAGAGCTAGCTCTTCTCTTCCAACTGTCAAAAATGTACCATGTTGTCAGAAAAATTCTGAAAGTCATTCACAAACTGAAGCCAAAAATTTGAAATTATCAGAAAAAGATAAGAGTAGAGATGTTTATGGGGGTTGCTCTGTACAGCATGATGATACAAAGAACAGAAGCCAGATATCATGTGACCGTCATGATATGGATCATGATGAATCATATTCATGTGTCAAGGACAATCATGATGAATCTTGTGATGAAAATCGTGGTGACAATGATACATGGCATGATTGTGTGGAGGGCACTGTCTGTTCCTCTAGGGATTCGAGTGTCGAGGATAATCATGACGAATCTTGTCATGAAAATCATGGCGGCAATGTTATGTGCCATTGTGTGAAGGGCGTTGTCTGCTCCTCTGAGGATGAGGATATTGAGGCGGCCGTGAATCGCCTTGCGGAGGATGTGGGGAAATACAACTTCCTGGAACATTTGAATCTTGATCATCTTGATGAAGAAAATCAGGTTTGTTTATAAATGCTAAAACCAATAAGCTTAATTGATTAAGATTAAATATTAAAATTTTGATTTCAAAATATCAACTCATAAATTTCCTTATTTTCAAACAATGTGTGCAGTAACACGTGTAAAACATTTAACTTATTCAATCTAAACTAGTGAAATAGTGTGTATAATATAGGCTCAGACTGCCGTGCTCCTACTTACACTAGCTAGTGGGATAACCCTTTAGGGCAGGCGGGAGAGCATTGTTTTTTTTTAACTAAAGAGTATGGATTCTAGCCTATTTGTGAACCTCCTCCTATTCTATTGTATACAGGGAAATATTCACCCTGGTTTTTTTTCCGCCCTTTTCGCCCTCGTTGCCAGCAGGCAAATTTGAAGACTGGGCAAATTTCAATGCCTCAAATTATCTCTCTTTAAACACAACTGTGTCTGGGCAAATTTAAGATGGGGCGAAACTGTTTGCAAGTGTAGAAGGGTGAAAATTACACGGAGCGAAAATAACCCTTTATACAGTATTACACAAGAGAATCCATGATATTTTTTTCTGTGTTTACAGGACAATGATGGTGAATCATGTGGCGGTGACAATGATGTGTGGTATCAGTATGTGGAGGGTGGTGCTGGGTTGGATGTTGGACTCGCCGGATGTTCTGACGATGACTGTGATTTAGAGGCTGCTGTCAACTGCCTTGCGGAGCAAGTAGAGAATATCGGCTTCATTGAACATGTTCTTGATAAGGAAGAAGATGAGGTTTGTATAAATATTAAAACCAAAAGAGTTTTAAGGAGGCTGGGTGGTCAACAAAATTAACCATCATATCTTCTTTAAGTTTTCAGATATGATTTGTTTAGCTATAAACTCTCATTTAGTGAATAAGTAACCCATATATTTTTTTCTTTGAAATTTGAACATTTTCCTATTAATATCTTTGTACCGAGCTCTTCTTCTTAAGGAGATTAATATACTCTAAAAATGGCTGCGACCATCCAGTAAATGCATAACAGTTGGTTGTGTATTCATTTACTATAACACCCCCAGCAGAAACGCAACTTCAAAATCAAGTTCTCTGTCAAATTCTTGGGAAAACATGTATAATAAATATAGAAACAGGATAAATGAAATTTAGTCTAACTTGTTGAAAAATCAATTTCTGCTATAAATCATACAAATATGCTACATGTAAGTATGGTATGTTTACTGAATGTAGATATGAAACAAAAAATCAGCAATTGGATTTTGATTTTTCATCAAAATACATGCAGAAACTTATTACTGCTGACTAGATTCATCTTAAGGACGATGGAACTAATTCGCTTTGCGCAGATATATATCGCGCACCTAAAAGGAGTGATTGTCACGAACATCGATTCTCAATATTACGTCACAATCACTAAAACTCCATGAAAAATCGCTTATGAGGCAATATGTAGTGTTCTATGTCACCAATACACACTTTATAAATGTAGTGACAGTAGTGGCTGACATTGCTATAATTTAACATGCTAAAACACGCTTTTCAACATTACTTAACATGCACAAACTTCTTTCGGGGAAGTCACAGTACTGTAGTGAGTTTTTTTATTAGCTGAAGTTATCTATGACCATCTACCCCGGTACATAGATGAGTTAACATAGTTGAAGCTAATAAACAAATCATTTTCATTTCCGAACTTCTTCAATGCTCGTTTTTAAAAAAAGAATAAAACCGTCCCTGTGCTGAAGTTTTGAAGTATTTTATCATAAAAAAAAATGTTTAACACACTCTGATAGTTGTTTTGTTTCATAAATCAACCTCGAAATGATGTACGTGACCTTTTTCTTAGAGTTTGCGCAGTACTTATTAAAAATTGAAGAAAAATAACGTCACACTGCTCTTTGGGGTGTGCCCCCGTAACAACAAAGTTGATGACATGGTCATGATTTTAAATGATATTAATTCAAAATCATTATATATAAGTATTTCAATAGAAAATCTATTGCAGAATTGTTAAAAAATTATTTTCTCTCTCACAAGAAAGCTTTTCTCAATTATGTTCAATCAAATAAGAAAAGTAATATGAACATTTTTTTAAATAGTTCCTACTAAAAATCTAATTCAATTTTTATGTTATTTTTTTATTGATTTTGATATAACATAAGTAACTCTAACTCGTGTAAAATTTTCATGAAAATCACTATTGCAGAAATGAATTGGGTCAGTCGTCCTTAACTAGATTCATTAAAATCTTAAGAATTTATACTGAATTTCAAATACTTTGTCTAATGAATAATTATGCTTTTAACATGGTCCCAGAAACTCAACAGATTCATTTGTTGTCTGTTTTTAGATCTCCAGTGATGACTCCTCTGAGACAGTCCCTGACCTATTTTCGAGTATGAGCTCAGACAGCTGTCAGGCGGATGATGAGTTTGAGTGTGACTGTGGGCACTGTGTCGGCTCGGGTCAGGGTCACCATGACAATGTCCTTGACCTTGATTGGCAGACTGCTGACAGACTGGAGAGCTCCGGAAGGGAAGATAACTCTAGTCCTGAAAGGTTAGTGTAAGGGCTTAAATGCATTGCATTGAAATATTTTATTGCATATTTTATACTATTTATTAGCAGAAGTTCTAAAACTTATTTGCCCTCTTCCTAAAATCAAAACAATATAAATAAATAAAGGCATGACTTTTTACTTAATTTGAAATTCCATATTCATCTTTTTGAGCACTTTTGGCCTTATGAGCAACTTGGACCTTTTTTATTCCATGAAAAAAATTGGGCAGTCATTCTAGCAATTTTAATTCTGCATTATTTTTTGATACTTAAAAATTTTTATTTACATCTATCTTCTGATAAGTGAATTCCCCTTTTTCCAACTCGTTGAATTTCTCAATCTACAGGATCCCTGTTGGCTCTGTGACCTCTGACCCAGAGGACGATGACATTGAGGAGGGGGTTTATCAGATCAGCCTGCTGCCTCCACTGGACTCACACCAGCTGGAGGCCATGTTTGAGGTATAAAGTGATACCATCTAGAGGAGGGGGTTTATTAGATCAGCCATTTTTCCTTGTAGAGCTAGCTTTGTATAAGGTTGTAAATCAAATGTTTCACTGCAACAAATCCTGAAGTTTTTATTTAGATGAAATAGGAAGATAACAACCGTTCCTAATCGATGCCTCACTTTCTATGAGATTGATCAACCCGATATATTTCCATAGTCAGTCAGTAACAAACCTTTATATAACTAATATTGTCTTGGCAATTCAAGTTGGGGCGAAACCATTTGTAAATGTAGCGACGAAAAAAAAAACATGAGGCAAAATAACCATGTACGTACCATATTATGTTGCTCTAAGGGGGCTTAGTAAATGAGAAACACATCGTGACTGTTTTCAGTATTTTATGAAAATATGGTTTGTACAGAATGATGTATTTTTGTTCCCGCAGACAATGATAGCCCAGCTACAGGAGATAAATAAAGATAATAAAGGGAGGGGAGGAACAAGCTCCGCCCCCCGCCTCAGCATCGACCATTGAGAGCCTTCCTTCCAACCCGGTCACGGACCAACAAATCGGTATCTCCCATTCATACACATCAAGTCTATCTGTAATGTTATTTAGTGTGCAGAGGTTTTATTTCAATTAATGGTTATAAAGGAATATACATTATATAATTTTGAGTTTATTAGGATAAGAACCTTGTATATATTTGATTTTATAGCAACTTATTTATGTAAATATAAAGATGTATTGAAAAATATGGACATGAATATATGAAATTATAAGTTCCCCTTCATATTTTAATTTGTATGTATCATGCATTTTGATACTAATGTGTTTATAATTGTGTAATAACACCAAAATAGTATAAAGAAACCATGATTCCAATTTTTTTTATTATAACTGTTAGATAAAATTGTTCACTATCCTGTAGTTACATGTATGTTATTTATCAGTGACCTCCATTTCAGATGACCTTGCCCCCTGCTCTATATGTCTGTCCTCATTTGTTGTCATGGATACCAGTTCCCATCTCCCATGTAACCATTTGTTTCATCTCCACTGCATCCAAGCTTGGCTGGCCAAGGTAAGAAATAGCAGACAAAACGACCATGATCTATGGTTTTACATATTAACTATTTTATTCTATAGCTTCCTTGAAAACTATCTAAATACTTAAGTATAATTACTTCCTAAAAAATACAAGGAATTTTGTTGAGGTAGGGTTGTACTGTTTAAGTACTTGTATTAACCTAAACAATTAAATATTATAGTAATGATTCAGAATTAAGAAAGTAACCAATTTAAGGACTTTCAATGGGGTTGGCACAGTTTATGCTTAATTAATTACAAAGTGGTATGCAAAAAGAGTTAACTTTACCAAGCCAGTTTATACTCTTTATTGGCTAGCTAATGGATTTTCTCCTTATATTAAAATTTTCTACAGATTGTGCAGAAAACAATAGGCTTTGTCCTCACAATGATATTTAAAAAGAGAATGTCATTCATAATGTTTTTACATCCAAAAAGCATATGCTATGCTAAAATTTAAATATTGTACATGTATTTGTAATTTTGTGGTGTGTTGTTGACCTTTGACCTATTGACGCTTTTACAGTCTGCTACTTGTCCTGTCTGCAGACGTCATCTAGAGTCTCCAGGAAATAGCTAGTGAGCATGCCCAGTCTACAGGAAATGACATCATGTTACCTCATAAACCCATCACTTATAACATCGAAAATTAGAAATAGAAAACTGCAAGAAAATTGTTGTATAACTCAAGTTGTTGCCAACGTTTTGTCAGTGTTCTTGTTTCATGTTATACATTTATTGCATGATGGTGAGGGAAATATGAAGATTTATTCCCCCCAAGAAAAATCATATTTCCCGAAGGCTGTGCCCAAGGGAAATATGATTTTTCTTGGGGAATAAACCTTCATATTTCCCGAACATTCATGCAATAAAAGTTTTATTATACCGAACAACATATGATTATACAAAATATGTCGATTTTTCGTCTTGTCGAAAGCAATGACGTCGTAATTGTTTAGGGTTTTTTTCATTGTCTTTCTTTTCTTTCATAAATTCGAATCAAATATAGTAAAATTGTTTTTTGTAATATAAAGAGACTTTAAATGCTTAAATATTTTTAATTAATCATATTTTTCAACATCGTATGCTCATATTGGCTTTTTCATACCTTTGGAATGAAAAATCCCGAGATTTTCGAAGACGTGAGACACGATATTTATTCCCCGGGAGACACGACATTTTGTTCGCCCTGTCACGTGACTCTCTAGACCAATCAGATGACGCGTTATATAGAATAATCATATTGAGGTATAATAAAAAGCAATGTTGCCTCATGTTGCTTTTTAGTTTAAAATGGAACTAACAGAATTGTACAATACTGTGTGTGTGTTTTCCAAATGTGGAATGTAGATTTACTCTAGGATTGGAAACAAAGGTCTTTAGTTTTCCAGATTGTTTCTGTGTTGTTGTTTTTATTACATAATATTAGCAATTATTTCTTTTAAAAATTGTTTTGTTATGTTTTTGTTTTATCATATTATTAATCATTTTTGTTTGAGTTATTTATATGAGAAGAATTTATTTTTTATGAAGCAAAAGTGCAATATCATTTGTGATTAATTACAAGCTTTGGTGTATTTGCTTACTGTATATGTACATGTATATGCCAAGGGTACATTATAGCTTATACAAAACTCAGAATACAATAGGGTATATCAGCTTGTAAATGTTTATGATTTGATATAGGGGAAAAGTGTAACACTGTAATCTATGTATGTATATCACATATGCTTGAAAAAATTTCTGCCATTGAAAAAAAGGTATTTCTGCAGTTAACAGTTATATGTAATGTGATAGATGGTGCATTACAAAATAACGATTCTTTTACATGTATACCGGTATGTATCTGGAATCACATGTTGTTGAATAATCAGGGTTGTAAGTGAATGTATAAATGATAAACAACAAACATGAATGTACAAATGATTAACAACAAACATGAATGTACAAATGATTAACAACAAACATGAATGTACAAATGATTAACAACAAACATGAATGTATAAATGATTAACAACAAACATGAATGTATAAATGATTAACAACAAACATGAATGTATAAATGATTAACAACAAACATGAATGTACAAATGATTAACAACAAACATGAATGTACAAATGATTAACAACAAACATTTATGTAGAAATGATTAACAACAAACATGAATCTAGAAATGATTAACAACAAACATGGATGTACAAATGATTAACAACAAACATGAATGTTGAAATGATTAACAACAAACATGAATGTAGAATGTAGAAATGATTAACAACAAACATGGATGTAGAAATGATTAACAACAAACGTGAATCTAGAAATGATAACAACAAACATGGATGTAGAAATGATTAACAACAAACATGGATGTACAAATGATTAACAACAAACATGAATGTAGAAATGATTAACAACAAACATGGATGTAGAAATGATTAACAACAAACATGAATCTAGAAATGATTAACAACAAACATGAATGTATAAATGATTAACAACAAACATGAATGTACAAATGATTAACAACAAACATGAATGTACAAATGATTAACAACAAACATTTATGTAGAAATAATTAACAACAAACATGAATCTAGAAATGATTAACAACAAACATGGATGTAGAAATGATTAACAACAAACATGAATGTAGAAATGATTATCAACAAACATGAATGTAGAAATGATTAACAACAAACATGGATGTAGAAATGATTAACAACAAACATGAATCTAGAAATGATTAACAACAAACATGGATGTAGAAATGATTAACAACAAACATGAATGTAGAAATGATAAACAACAAACATGAATGTAGAATGTAGAAATGATTAACAACAAACATGGATGTAGAAATGATTAACAACAAACAAAATGCCTGTTTTAATAATCAACAAAGCAAAATGTAAATGACAATTGACAAACTTATCTGATTTTATAATAATATTTTATTATAACATTGGGGTAAATACATATTTTGTTACTTATGATACATTGTAGAATAACTTGATTCTGGAAAGTCAAAAATTATTATTTAATAAAATTATTAACCATCGCACTGTGGTGTACACTCTAAGTATTTCTTTTTGGTATATGTATATGGATTGATTGTGTTATTGCATTCTTTATTTGTCTTGTTATATTTTGACTTAATATTTTACGCTTTTATGTGATCTGATATTAGAGCTGTGTTAGAATTCTTCATTTGATTGATAAAATATGTACTGAATATAGTACTTTACTTGTACTTTACCGCCTATGTAAAAGGGGAGGCAATTAAATATCGGTGTAATTCCTGATTGGTTTCTACAATAATATATGAATTATGTAAATAACGTGCACAGTATTCACAGAAATAAACTCAGCATACTTGAAATAGTTGTTAATCTTTATTTATAATCAAGAAAAAAATCTTGTAAATTTTCAGTCATTTTAAAAGCTAACTATCTTTAAAAACGAATTCCTAATAAAAATGATGTGGAACTTTTCTCACGATTCAGTGAATACGTGATTTATTCAGAGTATCTTGTTTAATATACTCTGTACAGGGATCTCCTTTGTTACTCTTTGAAAATAGTTAAATAATTGTTCACACCTCTCAAGGAAAATATTACAAGGAGAGAAAATAAGACAGCATCTTACCAAGCTTTTTCCCAAAACATTCACAAAAATCGAAAGGTTGTGTTGGACGAAAACCCATTGGCAAGGTTTCTTCATCTTATATACCTTCCCTCTTTTCCTGTAGAAGATGAGAAATTTATTTCTTATATAGGGAAGATACAAATTACAAATTTGGCCATTTTTTATCAGTAAAGTTACACTTTGCACAGAGTTTTCAACAATATCATTACCTACTTTCATGTTTGCAAATCTTAAGAATTTTATGTAAAATCTGTGTAAAATGGTATTCCTGGCTGCATCGTATCATATAGCTGACCAGAGAGAGGTTTCACAGTAGTGAACAAATGAATAACATTTGATATTAAATAATGATGCAAAGCATGTTTTGACAAAGTTCATTGCAACCTATGACGTACTGCAACTCTATGACTTACGACCTTTTGACCTGCTGTTCACTGAAGACTATGAATTATGGAACATAACATATGGAATTATGCAATGTATATTTCTATAATATCTAGTATTAAAATTTAACCAATTAACACAACCAGTATGCAAATAATCATTACTTGTTCTGCATGCAATTTTTTCACAAATGATAACTAAAAACAAAATTAATTCTGTATTTTTTGTTATCATCCAATAAGACGTGTAACATTTGTCTGACATAAATAAATTCTGAAAAAAATCAGTTTATAAAAATGCGTATAAAATGTTTGTAATATAAATATAAAATATACCTCAAAATTTAAATCTGTTATATCTATAATTTAACCAACAATGATAGAGTTTGAGCCTTGCCCTGTATGCAGAGATATATATAACAAAAACAATTTTAATAAAAGCAATACATTTTATTGTTAAACATATATGTAGAAGAAAAGGTGTGCATTTTCAATTTTATTTCATTAAAAAAAAACATGTTAACACAAACAAATGTAACAGACAAAAGGTTCCTTTAGTTGTATAATTTGTATTGATTTTAAACAATAATACATGTAACATTAAAATCAATAATAACATAATGTCCATTAAAGGAGACTGGACGGTCAACAAATTAACCATCAGATTTGTCTTAAACTTTCACAAATGATATTTTTGGCCATAAAATAACATTTAGTAAAGAAAAAATCCAAATATCTAAGCTTGAAAATTTGACCATTTTCCTATACATGTATCTTTATACAGAGCTCTTCTTCATAAGGAGATTAAAATATTCTAGAAATGGCCACGACCATCGAGCCTTCTTAATATACATCCTCTAAAAGTGTTGAGGAAAGAACTAAGGGCTACGGCAGTTTTTATGAGTTGTGTTGATTTGAGGATTGGAATTCTGATAAGAAGTAGAATTCATCTTGTTGACATGTATATGATCACAGGGAGGCTTGCTCTATGAGCTTCTTGGTTTCGAGTACAAATGTGGAGTACGTAATTTGGGGATATTTCACCACAAGGTCATCGGCACTCTAACTACAAAAAAAAAACCCAAGAAGTTAGTATGAATTCTAAATTTTCCATCACGTTAGTGTGTTGACATGAGCTTGGTCTGGCACAAAGCCTTCGCTTTCAGCTCGCTCCATCAGTTTCTCAGGCTCAAGGTGGAGTAATGTGGAGTACGTGATTAGTGGGTATTTCTCCTCGAGTTCCTCCATGGTGGCCGCGGTGACAGCGTCACATCGAGTAAGACTGAGGAACTGCAGGGACTGACAGCTGGCGGAAGCGAACGGATTCCATCGTCGGTCACCTCCTGGCACCACCCTATGTCCAGTTTCGTCAGGGTCTTTGTGAGCTTCCCTACCTCACTCATAACTGAAACAATACAAATTATTATATTCAGGTCCCGAGGTTATAAAACAGTAATGTTTCATACATGTATTATCATAAAATAGCTCTACATAGACAAAAGGTTAAACAAAAAATTGAAATGTTAGCTTGTCCGAAATAAAGTTTTAAATAAAGTATCTGTCAGTTAAGCCTGAGATCTACAGAATATCTTTATCATTTTCAGCCATACAGGTGTAAGACAGATTAAATCAAACAGACAGAAAATTTTATCAGAAGAATTTTGTATTCTACAGAATTGATAACAAACCAATATTAACAAGAGATGTTTGTGAAACACTTATTCCCCCTCCCTTGGAAAGATCTGCGAAGAAAATGAACGGAAACTGCAAATAATTGGAATTTTTCTATGTCCAAGGGGCATAACTCTGTCAAAAATTGCTCGATCGTACCCATAATACAACTTAACCTAGATATTATTGAGATAAATCTGTACACCAAATTTCATTTTAATATGTGCAACCCCTGCGAAGAAAGTGAACGGAAACTGCAAACAATTGGAATTTTTCTACGTCCAAGGGCCATTACTCTGTTGAAAATAACTTGATCAAACCCATATTCAAACTTGACCTAGATATTATTATGATAAATCTGTATACCAAATTTCATTGTGTGCATTTCATATGTGCAACCTCTGCGAAGAAAATGAACGGAAACTGTTGGTGGACCAACCGACCGACAGACAGAGAGACAGACAGACAGCAGCAAAGCAATATGCCCTCCCTTCTTCGAAGAGGGGCACAACAATAAGAATCAATGTTTGTAAAATCATAATATGATACCAATGGTAAGTAGCTCACATTGCCCTAACAAACCTCTTACGAAGTAAGAAATGTAGATCAAACTTTTTTTTCTATTTTAAAGAGGGGGAGGGGGTGTGGGGCGAAAAGGGTGGGAACTATCAGCAAGATTAATATTGCAGCTCATATAATTGCTTTCATTTACTGACATTTTAAGAAATATATATTGTAAATGAATCATTTTGTGGGGGATGGGTAGGTAGGCGGGGTGGGGGACTGGGGGAAATTTTGTATTCTACAGAATTAAATCATAACAAAGCAATTCTGATCCACTTACAATGGTCAGTGACATTACAGGACACACGCTGCAGTAGGTGAAGCTTGCGCGACCTGCAGCAGACACGCGTCGTCTATCTGAGGGTTCAAGGACACGTTCAGCCATTCAAGGTCGGGGCAGTAACGGGTCAAGGACGCGACATCTGTTGGCAAAATGCCACGTAAGCTGGAGATGCCAAGGGCCTTTAGTTTACGGAGCTGTAAAGCAAAATATCTATGTAAAATACTGAATTCTGAATAATTATATACTGCATGACATTATACATGAATTGTTAAGCATATTATCACATGTAAACTTGTGGTCAGTTTGATGAGTCTTTAACAGGTTTAATTTATTATTAATACAGATTTTTTCCAAAAAATATATAAGAATTATGCGTTAATGAGGCTGAGGAGTCAAAAAATTAACAATCAGATGTGCCTTAAATTTTGAGATATGATTTTTTATACAATTATTTATCTTTTGATACAAAAAAGATGCTCGAGGAACGCGTCG
Organism: Magallana nippona; assembly: GCA_033439105.1. NCBI lineage: Eukaryota > Metazoa > Mollusca > Bivalvia > Ostreida > Ostreidae > Magallana > Magallana nippona. Next base: position 40,531,240 of record CM065917.1, on the reverse strand, counting down.
TCTGACCTTAATGTAAAAAACGATACATGCATTATCAAACACTTAAGTAAATAATTACAAAATGTATATATCGGATGCTTAATTACATAAATGAGATCATTCATTCAATCTTCATGGATTGTCTCATGTTAAAGTCTTTTTTATGCAATCTGGGTATATCTGAATTGTGGGAAAAACATGAAATAACAGTTGCAGATCTCATTGTTGTCAAACAACGGATATTTGATCAACCTATACAGAGTATTTTTCTCAACTAGATAGTTCTAGTAAATGCTCTTTTTTCAAATACTTAATTGCAACCCATAATCGACAATTTTATTCACGGAAATCTATTCCAATCAAATATCAAAAATGTATTTCAAAATTCAGACCGTCTTCGAATCAATTAGCAACAGAAACGGGTCGATTTCATAACATTGAAAGACACAATCGTAACTGTTTTCTATGTTCACATTCTACTGAAGACGAATTTCATTTTGATATTAATATGTTCCTTATACGAAGGCTATCGCAAAAAAAAAAAAAATATTAAACCTTATTACTGGAAAAAAAACCTTCAATGTCTCAACTTTAGCAGCTTTTTAATGCTGAAAATGTAAAAGAACTATGTAATTTGGGTAAAATTATTCACTTCAGCTTGAAAATAAAACAAGATTTACTGTTAACCTACCTGCACGTGTATATTGTTTACTAGTATATCTTTTGTACTGATAAGCTGTACAGCTTGAATTTAATAGAGAACTGAACTGAACTGAATTTCCCCCTTTCGGAGATTCCATGTCACATACAATACAAATTACATATAATTAATAAACATAAAGATAATCAAAGAACAAATCAAAGCGTCATTATGGTCATTAGTTTACAGAATCAAAAGCCTGAAGATTAATTATGAGATCTTAATTGTTTTATGGATTGTTAGTTGAAATCGAAAAAAAAATTGAATTGAAAGATATCAAAAATCAAATCAAAATGACCAATCCTTAGATGTGAGTCAACTTTCTAGAGAACGACAAAGGAAGATTTTATCTAATTATGTATTCATCATCATACAATCGGTCTTATTAAATGTGAAATATACAACATTAAATATATCTGCACTTTTGTTATTTCATAATCATGCACTCCCCCCCCCTCCCCCTTTCAATTTTTTTATATAATTTTTTTTTATTTATTATCGTTAACAACCCCTTATATATGTCTCAAGTCAAAAAATAACAGAAATATCACGACTCTGTGGCTTTTTATATTCACACTCGTTTCCCCTCTCTTTATATATATAGGGGAAACAAGTGTGAATATAAAATGCCTCAGAGTCATGATATTTCTGGGGTTTTTTTGACTTGAGACATATATAAGGGGTTGTTAACGATAATAAATAAAAAAAAAAATTATAGAAAAAAATTGGAAAAGGGGGGGGGGGGGATAGTGCACGGTCCTGTCCACAAGCACCTGTGGTTTGGAGAATGGAGAAACACTGTTGAGGGTACTTTACTAAATTGTGATTTATACCGAATGATGTACTTTTATCCCTGCAAAAAATGATAGCTCAGCTATAAGTAATGAATTGGGGGGGGGGGGGGGGTGTCACTCTATGACCTATGACCTTTTGACCTGCAGTTATAGAGCATGTAATGTACGTAAAAAAAAAAAAATACTGTTTGAACACAACCAGTGCATGTTCAATCACTTACTCAACATTCAACAAAAAATGTATTCTGTAAATTTTACTTCATAAAAATATATGCTAAAACAAGCAAATTTAACAGACAATTATAGGGATAACAAATACATTCAATAACAATATGCCCCTAAAATATACACCCTCTGTGAGCACTGAGGAAAGAATCAAAGTAGAGCATTGTGTCTAGTTATAGTTATGAGAAGTAAAAAAATTATCATTCTTAGGGCAAGGAGCAAAATGTAATGTAAGGAGCATTGAGTAATGTAATGAAACATCTTATCTCACAATCAATATTGTCCATTATTATACCCCCCCCCCCCCCTGCCAATTTTATAATTTTCTACCTGTCAAAGGTGCTCAAACAAGCTAGATGATAATCTGTTTAAACAATTTGCATTCAATTTCACAATAAAGAGTTCGCTATAAGAAAGTTACACATCCAATACAGTATAAAGTCCTGACCACATCTTCCTCTCATCAACAAGTGTACATCATTTTTGATCAGCACTTCACAAAGACATAAAATCAAACTTCACAATAAATAGGAGTTTGTTACAACAAGACACAATATCTCAATAGATAGTTCACATCTTCCTATCAAATAGCTTACTGAATTTTTTTTCAATTCAAGTATAAATGTAGAGAATATTTTCCATTCAGTTCTTCTACTGTGTCCACATATATAAACAGGAATTGATTTTAACATGACAAAATAAAGTCTACACCAGCATGTTGACATGAACTTGATCGTCATTAAACACGAACCCCTCTCTCCGGGCTCGCTCGATCAGTTTCTTGGACTCAAGTATAAACGTTGAGTACGTGATTTGTGGATATTTCGCCACGAGTTCTTCCACGGCATCTGCGGTGACTGCGTCGCATCGAATCAGACCAAGGTACCTCAGGGACTGACAGGTGGCCGACAGCATGCGGATTCCATCGTCGGTCACCTCCTGGCACCACCCTATGTCAAGGTTTTTCAGGGTCTTTGTGAGCTTTCCCACCTCATTCATAACTGTAACAATACAGTGTACTCAGTAATGTTTCATACATGTATTATCATAAAATAGCTCTACATAGACAAAGGTTAAACGAACAATTGAAAAACATTTTGAATATAATATTTAGTAGCCATACAGATGTAAGACAGATTTAATCAAACAGACAAAAATTTTATCAGGAGAAAAATTTTGTATTCTACAGAATCGATAACAAACCAGGGTTCGACACCAACCTTAGTCCGTTAGTCACAGACTAATAGATTTTCATGCGGACTAACAAAATTTCTGTCTAGTCAGTCAGGTCGGACTAATAAAAAGTTTACACCATGTACTCGGAGATAGTGTTAGAATATGCAGCTCATTCTTTTGTATGACATTGCACAATACAACTGAACAAGTGCAATACCTGTAAGAAAAACATTATTGTGTATATTACGCACCCCTTTCTTGCAAATTATTTTTAAAAAGTGCGTATTATATAAGGCAAATACATTAATGCATTTTAATTTATTTTTGACAGGCAAATAAATTGGCTGAGGACTAGTTAAAATTATCAGGCACTAGTCCGGCTGGACTAATGCATAAAAAAGTTAGTGTCGAACCCTGCAAACCAATATTTACAATAAGAATCAATGGTACTCATGTTTGTTCTATCATAGTAATTTTTTTTTCTATTTTGAAGTGTGTATGTGAATGTGGGGGGAGGGGGAAGGGAGGGGCATGAGTAGGGCGAGAACTATCAGCAAGATTAATATTGCAGCTCATATAATTGCTTTCATTTTCATTTACTGACCTTGTAAGAAATATATATTGTGAATCAATCATTTTGTGGGGGGGTGGGTTGGATGGATCTGTAGGTAGGTGGGGGTGGGGGACTGGGGCTATTTTTGATCCACTTACAATGGTCAGTGACGTGACAGGACACACACTGCAGTAGGTGGAGCTTGCATCCGTACTTAACGATCTGCAGCAGACATGCGTCGTCTATCTGTGGATTTAAGGACACATTCATAGCCTCAAGGTCGGGACAGTGCTGGGTCAAGGATGCAACATCTGCTGGCGAGATGCCAGGTAAGCTGGAGATGTCAAGGACCTTTAGTTTATGGAGCTGTAAAGCAAAATATCAGCTACTATACAAGGATGTAAGTACTATAATAATACTATAATAGTAATTACTGCTGTATGACAAATTATAAAGCAACATTCACTTGTAGTTTTGTCTGTAATGTTCAGTGTTTTTTTATGCAATTTACGATTAAATATATTTTAACATATTAAAATGAAACGTTTAGCCAAGGTTTTGAGTGAGATAAAAGATTTTATTTCTGATGTTTGCTACTGTATACAGGGTTATTTTTGCCCTGTGTTACTTTTGCCTGCCCTTCTTTAATTGCAAACGGTTTCGCACTGTCATGATTTCGCCCAGACAAATTTGTGTTTAAAGATAGATAATTCGCCCAGTCTTAAATTTGCCCACTGACAATGAGGGCAAAAATAAATGGGCAAATATTTCCCTGTATACAGTATGGAAACTGTTGTTCTTATTTGTTCAAGATTCTCTTTTTACCAAATGCAAATTAATAACCAGGTAATAAATCAACTTTTACAAATGCATATGAAAATTTTGAAAATGTCAAAAAGACCCGTAACAAAATGTCAACTGGATAATATAACAACTTCAGTTAAGTAAATCCCTGTCCCTCGACCATACCTTGGTCAGGGCCCGGACTCCCTTCTCGCTGACCCCTGAAAACATCAAGGTCACGACCTCAAGGTCAGGACACATCTCGCACAGCCTGACACAGGAAGTGTCCGTCACCTAGGAAACAAAGAACACAACATCATATGATAGAGGAACTCAAAAGTTTGCCCAAAAGAACATGTTGAATGCTTTACTGATGTGTTCATGATTCATATACATTTTATAATATTCATTGTCCTTTACGAAAAAGATGTATTCAGTATACTTTCAGGTAAAAGATGAATGAATTCTTAGCTTAGATATTCAGTTGGTGAAGAGATTCACTCGCAGCTGTGTGAATACATCATTTATTAGATGTGTTCAAACCTCCATTAAAACAAATGTGTTCAGACACCTCAGACACAAAATATGTTGAACTTCATACATGAACCCTAGATACAAATTATGTTCATGCCTCTTACAAAAAAAATTCTTACCCAAGATCATGGTGTTCATACCTCTGTGCTTATACTTTAGAAAAGAGTTCAAGTTAATACCCTTGATAACAGATGTTCATGCCTCTGATAATCTGATAAGTGATGTGTTCATACTAAAGATATGTTCATACCTCAGATAGATAGGCCAGAATGACCTCCCTCAGTCGTGGACAGTTCTCAGCGATGGCCAGAACACCGTTATCTGTGATGCGGTATGAACACCGACTCAGGTTTATCTTCCTCAGATCCGGACAGCCCTCTGCCATCTTCAAACATTGTGATACTTATTTAATAAATGATGTCTCTCTTTGCTTGAACAGGGACAAAAGTCTATTAAATATCGACATGTTCCCCTACCGTACAATTGATCCAATTTTATTTAGTACGGAATCCATTTTTGACATTGTGTAACTTTTTATCCTTTAAATATGACATATAATTATAGATTTTTCGAAAATTCAATACAACTTAAAATACAATTACTATACTGTAATATGATTTCTAGTTTAAAACTCATGCGTACAAAAAAAACCCCAACTTATTAGAAACATTTTCTTAAAACGAATTTCATATTTATTATCTTGAAATGTCAAAAATGAAATCAATACTGTAGATTCCTAAATAAACATGAGGAATTAATATCCGCGTAAAATTGTGAGAAGCACATCTGGCGGATTTTAAAATCTCGCTTTTCTTTTTTTCGGATGTAATCTAAATGAAACTATGATAAAAATTTGGCATTCGTGATTTAATATTCTCGCGATTTGATGCAAAACGTTAGAATCGCAGAATTAAGTAGCCTACTCGCGTAAAGTATTACAGCACGTTATCTGGCTATACCTGTAGGAGCCCGCGGTTGGTGATTTTGTAGCAGCCGTCCATGATGAGGGTCTGCAGTCTGTGACAATTCTCACCCACCACCTGCAAGACATCATCATTCAGCTTGTAACCCCTGTAAGAGAGACACAGAGCATCAATAACATCAATAATATCCATGTACTGTATACACTCAGCTTGTAACCCCTGTAAGAGAGACACAGAGCATCAATAACATCAATAATATCCATGTACTGTATACAATCAGCTTGTAACCCCTGTAAGAGAGACACAGAGCATCAATAACATCAATAATGTACATGTACTGTATACAGGGAAATATTCACCACTGTTTTATTTTCATCCCTTTCACCCTCGTTGTGAGCAGACAAATTTTAAGAATGGGCAAAGTTCAATATCTTATATTATTATTGTTTAAACAAAACTTTGTCTGGGCGAATTCAAGACGGGATGTGCAAGTGAAGACGGGCGAAAATAACACGGGGCGAAAATAACCCTGTATAAGGTATTTCATTACAATAATGAGTCTATATTAAAATCACTGAACAGAGAGAGAGAGAGAGAGAGCATAAATATACTGTATACAGGGAAATATTCGCCCCCATTTTATTTTTGCCAATTTTGACCTCGTGTCAGTGGGCTAATTTAAGACTGGGGTGAATGCCTATGTCTCAATTAGCACAACTTTGTTTGAGCAAAATCAAAACGGGGCAAAACTTTTTGCAAGTGTAGAAGGTCGAAAATAATATGGGACGAAAATAATATGGGGCGAAAATAACCCTGTATACAGTATACCAGTATAAATATACATGTATATGTGTTTATTCATCAAGGGCCCTTGTGGGGCATATGCATTAAAAACAATTATAAATAATTTTCATCGGATAACTACTTGTAAAGACATGTTCTTTTTTAAAGTACATGTAATACAGAGAGAAAACACAAATGACTGTTACTGTAAACTGGAAAATGTTCGCTCCTGTTTTATTTTTGCCCCTCTCTTCCTCGTTGTCAGCGGGAAAATTTAAGACTTGGCGAATTTCAATGTCTAAAATCATCTTTCTTTAATCAAAGCAGTGTCTGGGCGAATTCAAAAGGGGCGAAACTGTTAGCAAGTGTAGTTCTAAGGGCAAAAATTACACGGGGCGAAAATAACCCTGCATTTACCAAGACCCATCATACAGATACAATATAATTATACTATTTCACTGATTAAAAAAGGCAAGTTTGAAGATGGAAAATGAATGCTGTCTTATAGTTATTCAAAGAAAAGCACTTACAAAAGATCTTATCTATAAATGTAACTTTAAACAAACAATTTCTTACTTGTAGAGTATACAAAGAATAGCTATAACAAAAGATCTTATATATGTCAATGTATGAGAAAGAATGCAATTTCTTGGACAAAATCTGACCTTGACATGTGGAGCGACCTCAGATGAGTGCACCACTTCAGAGCATGCTCCACGGCCTCAGAAGTCAGATTGTGGGTGTCACTGATGTCAATGTGGGTCACTCTGTCACTTATCTGGGTCAAGGTCAACAGCTGTGTATCAGTGACCTTGTGTTGATACTGAAGGTCAATCCTCCTCCAAAGGTCAGGGTCATACACAAGCTGATGCCACAATTTGCACACTAGGGAAGCCTTATGTAGTAAATCGCACATTCTTAAATGTCTAAGAATATGCACAAGAATCGTGGGCGGGAGCTCATTAACATGATTGATAGCTGTCACATTAGAACACGCCTCTTTCTTCACAAAGTTTTCACTCCTAAATCTAAGTTTTAGGATTGAACCTAAGGAACCCTCAGACCTGACAGGTTCAGAAACACTATCTGTTTTTTTATTCGAGTTCGGAACATCGTCAGCACTATTGGTTTGATCATGGAATGAACTCCAGGATGACGGTCGGATATTTTCTGAACTTTCCCCAAGACTTCTCTGGATTCGGAATTTAGTTGCTCTTCTAGAAGTGATCAAATCCGTCACGGATGAGCACTCATTGTTTAGGCTGTTTTGTTTGCCTCCCCCTACAGTTTCTTCTCCATTCTCCAAGTCCACTTCTTTAATTTCATCCAGATATGATTTGTTAGATGAGCTAATTTTAGAAGGGGAGCAGAGAACTTCAAATCCAGGATTGCAGACCTTATATGCTCCATCCTCCTGACTAGGGCTACTGCTGCTAGAGTTTGAGCAAGAACACAAGTTCATTAAGGGGTCAATGGGTAACCTTGGGTCAGAGTTCGTAAGGTCATTCGACTCTAAAGAATGTTCTGTATCTAAAGGACTTTCTTTATTACAGTGGTCTGACAAATCAGATTTAGAGCTATCCTGTAATGTACCTTTAGAGCTACCCTGTAATGAAACCGAAGCAGTAGAACTTGATGCAGTGTATAGTTTTTCTAGCCGATCATTTTCAGTCAAGGTTTTTGGCAATGCATTAGTAGTGGTCACTTTTGAAGAACACTGTACCAAATCTTGTTTAACTATAGGTACACTATGTGGTGAAGAATTGAAAAATTGTAATGCTGTCTTTGAATTTGATGAAAAGGCACCCTTCTCTGAAAGTTTGCCATTGGAAGAAGAGAGTTCATGTGAAGCAGTATTTATATTACGTTCCCGACAAGATCTTTTACAATCACAGAATCCACCTAAGTGATTACATTCACCTTGATTACATTTATTACAGTTCGACTGGCTTAGACTGTAGGAACAGTTCTGATTACAGTTCAATCTATTTTTATCACAGTCACATGACCCGAGGAAGTTCCCAGATTCTGATTCCCCCGATCCACATGATCCAGAGTTTGAGGTCTGGATATCAAGATGTGATTCGGATTTTCCATGTAGCTCAGAATTTTCTTCCTCCTGATCCGTTCGCTTCCTCTTACAGGGACGGTTTCCTTCATCCATAGTGAGTTATTTCCCTTTTCCCTCACTTTGATCTCATGAAGATTCCTCTGCCTAATACATGTAAATTGTTGAAAATATTGAGTTACTTGAAAATGAATAACAAAACATAAAAGGCAGCATATTTGAAACAGTTTGAAAACATTCCATTTTTGTAGATCAAGTATAATAGTCACATTTATCATGTTTATTGGGGAAAATGCTGAGAATTAAGTCAATTTAAACTACACATCAAGTCATACACTGGTTATGGCCATCTTTTGTAGGAAATTACTTTCTCAAGGTAAGAATATGGACATAACAGCATGATGGTAAGACAAAGCAACATGTGCAAATATGTTCTTTTGGAGAGAGACATGCAACAGTCACAGTCTCACAAACGTTATAGCTTGTGAAAATTGTAGGATCACCATGCACTGAGATTTTTGTAGACTTATAGTGAGCGCAGCGAGCGGTGCGAAGCGCCGCTCGCGTAGCGAGCTCCATAGACAACGTGTACGAACAGAGGAAATTCAAGTTGAAATCTGCACATTGTTTAGAGAAATTTTTGTGGACCCGCGTGAAAACGTTCTACATATCCCAATAATCCTTTGCGGTGCATAGCAACATGGTGGAACAGGAAGCGTTTCTAAGGAAAATTCTTACCTCTAAATCGCATACATCTATTTCATTTAACAATAAACAATCCTTTAATTTAAAAACACGAAAGTAAACAACACATATTCTTACGTAAAAAAAACTGTACTTATCTGAACTTTGCTAATATATGACGTCATTTCCTTACCCGAATTTATCCGACAATTTACGAGAACTGTCGAGAGCAAAAGAAAGTCAAGTATGACGTCATAATGATCTCGCGCTGTAATAATTTCCCGCGATAAATTTAGAGGTGGATCAAGCATCTGTACTGGGTGAAACGTGTAGTAAGTACTCAGTATCAGTGTTAACGGCGACTCTTCGGCTGATTAGTTTTGTTTTGATATTTTTATTTTTATTTTTGCTTAGTAAAATGCACTTGCAAGTTCCATATGCATAATTTACTGTCAGATTGATCAAATCGTATATATGCATACATTAGGTAGGTGACAAAAAATATTTTAAAAAGTATAATTATTAGAAATACTTGCAGCCACATCATTTTGTAATAAATAAATAAAACAAAAAAGAGAAGAAAAAAAATAGAGTGATAAATATATATATTTGTCAGTTGCATATATGGACAAACCTTTATATAGTGGGATATCACACACTAAAAAAGGGGGAGGACACATGTCTTCTATGCATATATAGCACACAAAAATAAAAAACAAAAAATAAAAACAAAATTGATGTTACAGAGGAAAATAATTAAAACTCAGTTAACAACAAGGAACAAGATGAGAAATAACACAGACAAGCAATTTATTGTTTATTGATTTTATTGATTATATTAAAAAGTAAAGAATGATAATTCATGATTGTATTTGCATAAAAAAACAAATGGCTTCGTATTTATCAAAATATTTTAATAAGTCTGTTTTACATTAATTAATCTTAGTGTAGTTTGTTTAAGTATATTAGCCTAGGGCGGGACAATTGGAATAAATTTTTGAAAACTTCGGGTTTCTTGCGGGGGTAAAGTTTTCGAGAGAAAGCCAAAGTTTTAGGTTGGGGCAAGTCAGTCCACGGGTTGCATTTAACAATGATGAGAGATGTGTAGTTCCTTCTGCGCTCGCCCCAACGGTCACACCGTAAAACATATTATATACATACCCTCTGTGTGCACAAGGTTAATATAACTTCATATATTTCTTGGCGAATCTGACGTTTTAGTTTGGTTCATGCAAAGTGTCCGCATTTGTCCATTTACTCGCATACATTTGTTCTCTATTTCAAACTGCTTCTTAACATAAAAACTTTAATCCTCGGCACTATTTCATTTGTCTCCGTTGTGCTGACATTTCGGGGGAAACTTGTGTTCTACGTCACATGATTTTTTTTTCGACACCCCTCGATATTTATTGATTTTTTGGTCTTTCGATCCCGATCAAAATGATACATGCCATTTTCATGTATGTCATAATCATACATAAAAATTGAAATTGATTGGAAGAGAAACTATCAAAAATGTAGTGACAGTGGGCCTTTTTAAACATAAAGATGATAAAGAAAATTTCATAACATACAGATGATAAAGAAAATTCTTAAGTTTTTAAGCAAATACGATTGTAAAAATAACCATGTACATATTTGATGGTGTGATTTGAAGCGGAGGTCTCCGTTACTTGGTCCGTAGTGGGGCTGGTTTCCACTCAGTCAAGTTTGATTACTTGTGAGATGAAATTTTTAAACTTTGAATATTTGAATATGTTGAATTTTTACAAACACATCAGTAGCAGATCTATGATTTCATAATTAACAGGGGGCCCAACAGGCCGGAGGTCTGGGGTCCTTGACACCCCCCCCCCCCCCTAAAGCGCCCGGAAGTTTCCAGGATTTGGAGGTTTTAAAACACTTTTTTGAGTTATTCTAGCTATATTTGACATATTATAAGATCGATGAATAAAAAAAAAAAACTTATTTTCTGTAGAACTCTTTCTACAGATTTATTAAAAAAATGTTGATCACAAAGGGGGTGGCTGAGCTCCCCGGCCCCCGGTCACTTAATCCTCCAATGTAAATGTACTCAGGTATGTGTTTAAGTTGCTTTTGTATACTTTGTATGTCTGTATTTTTAAAGGTATAATATGTGTGCGGTGTAAATCTTTGAAATGCGAGAAATAATATATATAATTGTATAAGATACATGTAATAACACAAGGTATTCATAAATTGAGAGACTATTGTTATTATGCTGTATTTACTCAGTATTAGAGATAAGTATTTTATTATCATTATACTTTATATTTTATGAACACTTTGTTGGTCTATATTGTTACTTGTACTATTTGTTCTATGCTTGTGGAATACATAACCCAACTAATTCCAACTCGTTACAGATGTAATGATAGAAAGAAAACATAATACATTAAAATTAAAATGCAATATTTACATTATCAGTGTCTTTGCCTGTGATAACACAACGTATCGATTTTGTACTGTACAGTCCAATAAATTCAAATGACGGATAATTGGGGCGCATCTATATTCAAATATTTAATCGTACAATGGCTGAAAATTATATAAATATAAGTAATAAGGAATCATTCTTTGAATATTATGAGGTGATAATTATCACCTCATAGTACTCAAAGATTGATTCCTTATTTCTTAAATATAACCACTAACTTATATTGTGCATTTGATAAACTTTCATGGACCTACCCATTGTTCTTTTCCCCTTAATGATGACTTGAATTCAGAAACTAATTTTACAATAAAATTTTAGATTCTTCACTTAAAGTTGTCGGTCTTTTAACGCGATAAATTGAAGCGAGGATTGAAATTCTTCGTTTAGTGCAAATTCCTATGTCTCAATTAACATAACATTGTTTGGGCGAATTCAAGACGGGGCGAAACTGTTTGCAAGCGTAAAAGGGCGAA